>VSMD01117974.1:0-44154 GCA_008750895.1 Mirza zaza | reverse complement strand
TAATCTGAGTTATCCAGAGATATGAAACCACAGCATGTGACTTTATATAAGAGGGATTTCTCATAAGGCTTAAGCTCACGTGATTATGGAGGCTGCCGAGTCCAAACTCTGCAGTGCGTGCCAACATACTGGACACCCAGGAGATCCAATATTCCAATTACAATCCTAAAGCAAGCAAGCTGCTGGAAAATTATCATTTTTCACTGGTGGGAGGTAAAGGGGAGCCTTTCTCTTTTATTCAACCTTTAACTAATCAGATGAGGTTCACTCATATTACAGAAGGCAAATCTACTTTATCCAAAGTCCACTGATTTCAATGTTAATTCCATCCAAAACACCTTCATGGACAAATCCAGAATGTTTGACCCAAATCTGGATACCTCGTGGCCCAGCCAAGTTGACACAGAAAATTTATTATCACAGTCATAAAGGAGTGATCTCTCTGTTAAATCCAAGTTCAGTTCAAGTGGAAATCTGTAAGAAGTTCATTGTAATATCTTATTCAAACCCTACTTTCTAGTCAGGTTTACTGGTAATAAAGCTAACATTTTTTTTCAATATCTTACTTATGTACTCTGCTTCTCAGTTGGTTCAAAATCCACATGGGGAAAGAGTGTGAAATAGTCACTTCACCAAATCTCAACATAAAACCTAATACTTTTGTGCCCTAAGAGCTTTGTCAGTGATTTAATGTTAAAAAGATCACTTTAAACAGTAATTAATTGTATATTTCAAAATATCTAATAGAGAATATTTGAAATATTCTCAACAGAAAAAAGATAAATGTTTGAGGTAATCAATATTCTAATAACATTTATTTTTTATTAAACAGTATATGCATATATCAAAATATATATAACCTAAAATATGTATAACTGTTTTATATAAATAAACAAAAATTATTACAAGTTCCATATATGAACCAGCATCTATTAAAATGTTTTTCTAAACAAAGAGTGATTCATTCAGTGTGTAGTTCATAGTAAATGCATATATCATAGCTCAATGTGTATATTATGTAATAAATCAGGAGACAATAACAAAAAGTCTCTTGACGTAAACACATTTTATAATTTGCATGACATTATAAAACTAACAGTATTTCTGTTTCTGAAAATGCTTAACATATTATTGTGATTGTTATACGTGTAGATCCATATTAAACTATTTTTCAGCTCTATATCTTACTATAATTTTAGTTTAATCACTTCAGTACCAGCGTCGACTATAGTCGATAGCCACAGAAGAATGCACACTACTTTAGCCAACAGCCGTGATATGACTTTTCTAATTTTTAATTTATCAAAATAAAATTGTGAACGTTTAAAAATAACGTAATGAAAACCTATATGTATATGTTACCTATTCTGATTTACATTACAAGTAAAGCTGCCTGTAAAGTAAAACAAGCTTTCAGTGCTTTAAAGCTTTCCTCATCACACAAGAGCAAAACAGATTTGTTGTCAATGCACAGCACGAACTATCATGCAGACTATGAGTGCCAGCTGTGGGCAAGGTTTCACTGCTGGTGAGCGCGGTACCAAAGTGGTTAAGACATGTTTTGTCATATTCATCTTTGCATTACAGTAACACATAATGCAATATATCAAAAAAGATAGAAACTTAATAAATATTTACCAAACTGAACATACTTTTATTTAAAAGGGGACTGTGCAATATAAACTCCTTCTATTGGATATACATTAATTTTCTTGTTCACGTCATTAAAAACATGGTAAAAATATAGACCTCAATTAAGCTTTAAGGATTCTGGCTATAAGGAGGAAAAAAAAAAAAAAAAACTCCACAAAGGGAACAAAGTCATTCAATATTTAGATGCTTTCTTGTATTTGAGTTACACAAAGGGCCAACAGCTGTTAACAAATCTCTTTAGCATTACATTCTGGCTTAGGAAAATCAAATTTCCAACATAGTGAATGTAACTCAGCCCAAGGAAAAGACTTAATCCAATAGGAATTTGGCAACAGCAACTGGCTTCAAGAATTAGGCCTCAATATATGCTCATTAATCTTGGAAAATGTTATAAGCACATGGGTTGGGGTACATGCACTATACAGTAATTTGTATGGACAATTAGAACAGAATGCTTTTTAGAATTTTAATGTGACACCCCTTCTGTTTTATAAAAGAGGAGTACCATAGTTTGGGGAAATTGTTGTGTAGCAGGTTTATATTTTTTATACTTTTATGAAATACTCTCAAATGACCTTTATTTCTACCAGAAGAATAATCAGAATTGATTATCATTGGGGGTGTCCACAGATGTTAAGTGTTCTGGGTAATTCTGGGTAATCGATAATCACCCAGACCCTGTGTAATACTTGCGTTTTCTCTCTGAGCATGTATTTGTTCAATGAGATTAAAGGCATTTACTAGGCACCCATGCCTTCATGCAGATCACTGGTGCCCATCCGCAGCAAGGCCACCAGAATGTATGTAAAATTAAATGAACATATGGAAATTGATCTTTGAACAGTTTCCCAGACCTGTTCCCATAACTATAGTATTTAGACTTACTTTATAGAAAACCCAAGTGGAACAATAAAGAAACAGATTCATCTTAAAAAATTATGCTGTTTTTGATAATTTTAAAAAACCCAATAGATTTATTCCATTTCCATTTACTTTTTCCAAGAAAACATTTTCAAGAGAACTATGTCAGAGAAAAAAATGGAAAAAAAAGTCTGTGTTTATGATAAATTGAAGACACTTATTTACTTGTCTTTCTGTTATGTGGAGAAAGCAATAAAAGAGTATTAAGACAGCAAAATGAATAATGTAACTTATTTATATAACTGTAAGAAGAGACATGTCAAACAGATCCTGTTCTTAAGACGTTTGACAAAGTAATAGTCAAAGAAGAAAAGTTCACATTTTAGGCATAAAAATGTTTGTGCAAACTATATAAACAGCACATTGTACATTCCGAATACTTATGATTCCATTTTAAATAAAGTAATACTCTTAAGTATTTGTTTTAGCTTCATAAAGAATTTTTCTATTTCATTTTCATACAATGTATGAAAAGGTATTTAAAATGAATATTATAGTAAAACATCCTCCTCGTGGAATTTATATTATAGTGATGCTTATATAATCATTAGTGTTGTTATTATATATTTCCCTGGGATGAAAAAGAATGAAAGATAATTATCCTTTGCCAGAATTAATGTAAGAAACCAAAATACTTTAGACAATTGGAAGTTATTTCTTCTTGAGGTGCTCAGAAATATGGGGACAAGGGAATGAAGGGGATAAGAAGCAATATTCTTTGAAAGAAAGGATCAGCATTTGAGTCCTGTCATCTTTCATATTAAACCTTAGGGAAACCTTCTCAAGACTCTGGATTTAGAAGAAATGCTAGGAAAAGCTCTTCTGGACATTGACCTAGGCAAAGATTTTATAACTAAGACCCTAAAAGCAAATTAAACAAAAGCAAAAATAAACAAATGGAATTTAATTAAACTAAGAAACTTACACATAGCAAAAGAAATAATCAACACAGTAAATAGGCACCCTACAGAATGGAATCAAATATTCATAAACTAAGCATCTGACTAAGTACTAATATCCAGAATCTACAAGGAACTCAAACAACTCAGCAAGAATAAATAAATAAATAAATAAACCAAATAACCCCATTAAAAGTGGGTAAACAACATGAACATTTTTCTAAAGAAAATATATAAATGGCCATCAAACATATGAAAATGTTCAATATCACTAATCATCGGAGAAAATGCAAATTAAAACCACAATGAATTACCATTTCACCTCAGACAGAATGGTCATTATTAAAAAATCAAAAAATAGAATAAAATAAATGTTGTTCCAAATGCATTGAAAAGAGAATTCTCATATACTGGTGGGTGGGGATTTAAATTAGTACAACATCTATGGACAAGACCATGGAGATTTCTCAGAGAACTGAAAGCAGATCCACCATTCGATCTAGCAATCTCACTGCTAGGGATGTACCCACAGGAAAAGAAGCCATTATATCAGAAAGATACCTACATACTCATGTTTACTGCAACACAGTTCACAATAGCAAAAATATGGAATCAGCGTAAGTGTCTATGAACTGATGAGTGGATAAAGAAAATATGGTAAATATATGCCATGGAATAGTACTTAGCCATAAAAAATAATGAAATAATTTATTTTGCAGAAATATGGATGGAACTGGAGGCCATTTTCCTAAGTGAAGTAACTCAAGAATGGAAAATTGATACTGAATATTCTCGCTTATAAGTGGGAGCTAAGCTATAGATAAGTAAATGTGATTATCCAGAGTGGAATAATAGACATAGAAGACTCCAAAGCTGGGAGAATGGGAGTGGGGTGAGGGGTGAAAACTTACCTAATGTGTGCAATGTACGGTATTCAGGTAATGGGTACAATAAAAGTCATAGTAACAGTGTCCCTTCTATACAATATATCTATGTAACAAATCTGCACTTGTACCCCCTCAACATCTATTGAAATAAAAAAAAATGAAATGAAATAAAATAATGAAATTAAAAAAAAAAGACCCTGGATATGTTTCCTTATCTGTGAAATGAACGAATGTGTCTGAAAGAGCCATTTCTCCAGCAACACTGAATGAGTATGTTCCATGCCTCAATCTAAATCTTCTCCCTAGAAGTTGCTTGGATCACAGGGGAGCCATCCAGACAAGCAAAACAAGGTTTTTCCTATAAGGGCCTAGTGAGCCCACACTTTGAGACCTTGTTTTCTTACCTTCTGGACAGAATATTAGAATAGAGCAGAAGGTAGGTTGATTGTCCTCGTGTTCATAGAGTTGTTGTAGTCCTTGGAATATGATAGGCTCATACTGTTTCCAATCTGTGGTGCTAAGTCCCCTCCCTCTGAATAGCCCTAACCAAGAGCTCATCCCATTGTTTGGTAATTATCCATTTAATTTTCTGTCTTTCCTCACTAGACTACAAACTTCATGAAAGTGTTATGAAAAAGACAATGGGTATCTTTTTTGTCCATTGAATCCCCATGGCCCATGCAAGGAGTGGTGCTTAAGGAGTATTGAGTAGAATAGGTCTCAAAGTGCAAGGAAATACTAAAGATATAATAATCCTAATAAATTATGAGTGACTAGTTTGGGTCCTTCATTGTTTTACTAAATATAATATAATGCATTTTAGCTTTTATTTTCCATATATCACTTATATAAAAATTTTCACAAATTCTTATGAAATCTAAATTTCCTTGAAGGCAACTATTTCTTTCGTGAAAATAATCTCTGTACAAGGTCTTAAGACACCAAATCCTATGAGAATCATTCAGACACCGGTAAAGAAGAAAACCACCTCTTTTTTATTAAAGTGTGGCAATGGTCAGTCAGTCAACAAGTGTCCTATGTTAGGTCTTCTCAAGAAAGTGGAGAGATTAATATTAGCTTAGTTCCAATATAATTCCAGTGTATGACTTTCCTCCACAGTAGTTGTTCTTTCTAGTTGAAGAGAAAAAAAACATAAATGAAACACTTTAAATTGAACATGAAGTACATGGATTACTAAAATTTAGAAATATATTTATATTTTATTGCAATTATTTCATTATTCACTGTTCCCTTAATATTTTTCCATTGGCAAATAAATTATACATGATAATATTTAACAAATTTAAACTAATAAAATGATATTTAACTAGAAAATAATTATTATTTAATTGTCTTGCTACTTCTACAATGTGGTTTGATGGGCTAGGTGATTTATATATCTCTTGCTAGGCTTATTGATTTCTGCACAAATTGCATTGCATTTAGATGCTTTTATTCCTAAATTACATAATCTCTATGCACATGTGCCAAACAAATTCCAAAGTCTCTAAGGTAATTAGACAGTTAGCAAAACTCCTGCATCTGTAACACCTGGTGGCAGTAAAACATAAGTGCAGATTGAACCCTTAAAAATTAAAGCTTTTAGCATCTTGAGGATTTTGGCAACAATAAAAGTACGTATGAATGCCACACAAAGAAATCAAGTTATACAAATAGCTAATTTCGCTTCAATAAAGCTACTGAAAATATGCATACAAAATAAATGTAATTTAGATCTATCTACTTCTGGTATTCCACTCACCCTTCTCAATTTTGCTTAAGTGAGGTAAGGCAGGATGAGAAAATTGTCGTAATCTAACGTAGGACATATATATATATATATATATATATATATATATATATATATAAACACACACAAAGATAAAGATAACCTAAGCAAAGGCATCTTGATGTATCAGCTGGAACATAAAGTGGGTGTGTAAAGAACATCATCAAAATTCCCGTAGCCTAAGTAAGTCTAGAAGAATATCAAAGCAGGAAAGAATACAACCAAATTAGCTCTAACTTAATTGGATGAATTCTCTGAGTAACCTGTTGCAGATTGTACTGAAATTTCCTTGATGTTTGACATTTACAGTGTATATGCTACCCTTTCTCAGAAAGCTAATAGTTTCAAGAATTTCGCATGCAGATTTGGCATAAATAGAGCAGCGTGTTGTATGAAATGTCAAATTTAGAATGTTTAACCTGATTCTCAGGACTCCTTCACTAAAAGACAGTTCTTTGAATAATTACAATGCCATACAGTCACATTTATAAAATACATAAAGACATCGTGCAATATTCTTAAAGTATAATTCTATTTCTTTCAAGAATATCTCTGCCCTGTGTTCCGATTTCATTAACATTAATAGTTTTTAAGAATAATTTCCTTCAACTCTTGTTACTTCTTCAATTCCAAATCTTGCCTCACATTTGTTCATTTATTTCTTAGAAGTTTTTCTAACAATTTTATCAATGACTTACCATATTGCCTCATTCTAACATTACTCACCCCTTTTTGAAATCATTTGTTCCTTTGGCTTCTGCAAAAATAATTATTTTTCTAATCTTTCTATGTCTACTTCAGTGTTCCCTTTCTGTTTTAACTCTTTAAGTGTCTCTCTTCTCACTCATTTTTGGCCACTATTAACTAGCATCATTGCTGATCACACCCAAATGGATATTTGTTTCCCATAATGTCTTTGAACTTTAGATTTTAATATTCAGCTGCCCGAAGGACATGTGTATTGAGAATATTCTAACATGTCTTTATTAATATATGTATGTTTGAATTCATCATCTCTCTGAAACTCGTTCCTCTGTCTTTATTCCATTTTTAGGACACAGTATAATCACAAGCATGTAAAATTAAGCAGCTTTGAAGTTTTATTAAATTTCCCTCTGATCCTTGTTTTTAACCAAGTAAAAGTTTTGTGTTTTATATCTTCTAAGCATTGTCGATCCATTCCTTCATCTCTATAGCTATTGCTGTGGTCAGAATGTTTGTACTTCCCCAAAATTTCTGCTGAAATCTTAACAGCCAAGGTGATAGTATTAAGAAGGGGGACTTTTGGGAAGTGAGTAGCTCAAGGGGGCAGGACCTTCATACTTGAGATAAATGCCCTTACAAAAGAGACCCCAGGGAGCTAGTTAGCCCTTTCTACCATGTGAGGACACAGGCGGAAGATGCCCAGTGAAAAATGGGCCCTTACCAGGCACTCAATGTGCTGGTGCCTTGATCTTGGATCTCCCAACCTCCAGAAGTACGAGAAATAAATGCCTGCTGTTAATATAGATGCCCAGTCTATGGTGTTTTGTTTTAGCACCACCAACAAACTATGGCACCTATTGACAGTGTGTCAGGCTCTTCTTAACTGACTCTACCTTGAAAACACCCTCTGCCTAGTCGCCTTCAAATTCATCTTTCACGGAAATGCCAGATTGAGCCAAAGGAAATGCAAATTTTGAATAGCAAGCAATGATCCTCAAAGTAAAGTCCCCACACTAGTAGGACCGGCATTACCAGGGAAATTGTTTGAGACGAGATTCTCAAGTCTCACTCCAGAAATAGAGAATCAAAAATGCAGAGTGGAGCACAGAAACCTTTGTGGTACAAGCCCTCCACAGGATTCTGATGTACTCGAAAGTTTGAGGAACCATTATTCTGCACTGTAAAATCTAATGCACACACATGCCATGCACACTCTTGCTTCCTGCACCTACCCTGTTTGTATTTCATCCCTGAAATAGCCTTGGTCTCTTGACTCGGTCATGTAGACTCTGATCAGATGTTCTCACTTCCACAATGTTTTTCCTGCTTCCCAAGATCTTCATCTTTTTTCCTTCTCTATGTTTTGTTGCACAGCCCAATAATTTGTCAATACACAGATTCCACTAGCCATAGTTTCTTCATCCTCTAAACTGCATGCTCCTTTGGCAGAACGATGGTGTGTTATTTATTTTAGCATCCATAAAGTTCAAGCATTCTGCAAATAATAGATACCCAATAATAATTGCCCCATTATACTATAAAAGAAAAACAAATTAAAACAAAATTAATATGGATTCTGCATACTCATACCTTGATTATCCCCAAAATGCTTACCCCCACAAAATACATGTACCTTGATTATAAGTGTGCAACTTCCTCTACTATCTTATGAAATTCCATAATTTTACTTTATAGGTTCTTGAAATGAGACATTTTATACATGTTATTTATCATTTTCAGGTTTAGGCCAACAACAAAAATCACTGAAATATGTCTAAATAGTTCAGAAATGAGGAACAACAGAGAGGTACTTTAAGCACAATTTAACTTCTAATAAATTGACAGAAATCATTTCAAAAGCAACATGGCTACATATTCTACTTTCTTCAACAGAAGAGCAGAGAAGATCTTGATACTAAAGTATGTGTAAAAACTGAAGAAACTATCTAGTTTAAAAGGGGCAGAAGGATTATGCATGAGACAATGGGTGACTTCAAGAAAAAATTTTATTGAGAACATAAAAATGGTGTAGATCCAAAGATTACATGGAAGTACTGACTTTAGAAGAGAAAAATTGCTCACGCTTTGAGACTAGAGATAACAAGTAGATGGTAAGAAAAGCCCCAGAAATTAAGAACAAATTTACACACATATTGTTGACAAGGAAATCATACAAAAATATGGATTTTCACAATTCAATAAGATGAAAATAACTTTTCTTTAATATGAGGAAGTGATTTGAATAGACACTTCAATAAGAGAAATCCAAGTTGTCTATGAACTGGTGAGAAAGTGCCCAGCCACATTCTAAACAGAAAAATGTAAATTAAAGTATCAATGAAATGCCACTAGATATTACAGCAGATGAGCAAAGACTAAAAAATCTGTTATTACCAAGGGTTGGTGGGGATATGGGAAAATGACAACTCACCCATTGACAGGTCAGGGAAAGGCAAGGAAGTGGAAATGATTACAGTCTCAAAAATAATTTGGCATTATCTAAAATGGTTGAAAATATGAATACCAAGTATAACTAATAAATTACACTTTTGCATTTGTGTACCAGAAAATGTGCGTATATGTCCACAGCAAATACTAACAGCAGCTTTATTTATAATAGCCCAAAGTGAGAAAGACAATTGCTTATCAATGATAGGTAAATAAATTGTGGCTACCTTTCTTTCTAAAATGAAAATGAAAACCAAAAATCTGTAAGAACCTCCATGAAAATTATCATTAAATAAACGAATAAATAATCATAATAGTTAATTTTATATGTGAACTTGACTGACCTTGGGATGCCCAGATAGCTGGTTTCACATTATCTGTAGGTGTACGTCTGAGGGTGTTGGCAGTATTCGAATTGGTGGAATGAGGAAAGCCGATGTTTCTCCCCAGGTGCTTAGGCATCACACAATTGAGGGCCTGAATAGAACAAAAAGTCAGAGGGAGTTTGAATTGCTCTCTGCCTGACTGTTCAGCAAAGATATCAATCTTCTGTCCTTAGAACTTCTGATTCTTGGACAGTCAGACTCAGACTAGATCCTACATCATCTGCTCTCTGGCTGTCAGCCCTTCAAACTTCACCACTGACCTTTCTGGGTCTTCATCTCGCAGCTGGTACACCCTGGGACTTTTCACCCTCCATAATCTCATGGACCAATATTTTATAATAAATCTCCTGTAAGTCTAAGAGATTTAACAGCTTGAAATATTAATAGAAAAGAGAATACAATTGAATACAATTAATTTTTATGTCACACATTTCGTAGGAAAAGATGCTTCAAAAACAATTATGGTTATAACCTTCAAATAGCAGTAATGTAAGGTGGCAGATAGGACACCTGTTAAAGGTACAAAGTCAAGATAAAGTTTGATAACATAAAAACAATAGCCTGAAAAAATTAACCATAGCATAAAGAAGGCCATATATATACAAACACAAACACATGGACACATACATACAAATATGCATGTATGTATACATATAATGTATACAAAAGATTTTTGATTTATTTATTATAATATTTACATGCTATTGCACAAAGATGTAAACATTTGTTAATAAAGAAAGCTGTATTCACTAATATGTGTTAATTTTAAACCTTGCAATTATTCTCATCATTATTATTAGTTCAAATTCATGTTATTTTCAAATATATTTTGAAATATCAAAATATCAAAATATCAAAATAACTCAAGATAACCACAACTCTAATACACATATAAGCATTCTATTACAATTTCTCATCTTATATATTTTGTCTTAAAATGTTGTGGTTTTAAAATATTTGAAAATTTAGAAATTATTAAATATGAGCTAACTGGATAAGCCTTAACTTTTGCTTTTGCATATATATATATATATATATATATGTATATATATAAATGGACCAACCAATAAGAGTTATATAAGTTCTGTTTCACTGAAGAACTCTAACTAATACAATAATAAACAATTACATAAATAAGTAAATTTTTAAAATATACCTAAAGAAAGATAAAGAATAAGAAAGGCCTATGATCAATGATCAATGATCAATACCCTGTCCGATTGGCACTTGTTAATCAGATCATGGCAAGAAGCTTCTTTAATACTAAAGAAGAGAACGATGGGGAGGGGGAGGTTTGGACACAGGATAAAAAGAGGAAATACTATCTAACCAAGGCAATAAAGGAAATTTGGTGTTTTTTTCTCCTTCCAATATACCCAAAGCAAACATATAGTATTGAGTTTAGCCTCTAACTTTCATTCAACCAAATGTGTGCAATGCAGAACCAAAAAAAAAATGTTACATATTAAAATTTGATTTCCATATTTTATAATAAATTCACAAGATATTTATATTCTAATTACTAAAATAAGTCAAATTGCAAGCATCAACAATGTGCTCTGTGGGATCAGGCAAAGAGAATATTTTCTGATAGAAAGGCAAATGGAACTAATGCAGTGTGTGATTCTGGGTCTTGGTTTTGAATCTGAGCAAGTCTTATTACCTAGTTATTACATTATCAAGGAAATAATTTAAACATATTATATATTTTAGAATCATCTTTTCCTCTTAAATGAGATATTTATTAGAAATAGATATAGGTCAAGAAAAGATGCAAGAAAGAGAAAGCCAATTTCTTTTCAGTTGTTCTTAACAGGAAGAAATTAAATATTTTTAAATCAATATACATAAGAGCCACGAAGTAAAACTTTGTTAATTGTGCAAAGCTGGGGAAGTAATCTTTGAAAAGAAGAATCAGAAGAAAAAAGCATTTCCCACTAGAAAAAAAAAATGATGGTTCAGTCTAACAGTTACAATTATCTGAAAATGAGTTTAGTTCTTTAAAATACTATGGCAGCAGTTTGGAGGGGAAAAGCTATGTTTTTTAAACACTGCTATTGGTGGGTTTTAAAAGTTGACGAGCTCTACCGAGATGTAACAGCTTAAAATGTTAATAGAAAAAGAGAATTCCATTGAAGTAAATACAATTTAGTTTTATATCACGGATTTCATAGCAAAAGGTGCTTTGAAAACAATTATGATTGCAGCATTCAAATAACACTAATGCAAGGTAGCAAATGAAACACCTGTTAAAGCCATCACATCAATACAAATGTTGACACCATGAAAACAATGGCCTGAATATATTAACAATAATATAAGATGGCAAAAACTGTGGCAGGTTATTTACAAATTGCGTTATGTGTGCATGTTTGTGTATATGGGTGAAAGGATGTTTTCCTCTTAAATATTTATGGACATACAATTGAACATCCCAGTCTTTTAAATTATGTATTTGTGCATTTTGCCTTAAATAAACAGATATCAACAAGAATTCCTTTCCTTTGAAGAAAAACATTTCATATCTAGAATTAGTTATGGAATACCAGACCATATATTTTTCAAGGTAACCTCAGGCAAGCAGGGATGTTTTTCATAAGAGAAATAGCACTGACTTGCATAGGTCAAAGTCTCAGGTCCATGAAATGGACATAATCCAGGGATGCACACTGGTTCTGCTTTGTTATACTTCATTGTGCATTGTTTCCCCATTTCCCTCCACCTGGTTCAGAAGGGGTGGTTTCACTAGGCAAAGCACTAACAAAGTCAAGGCTTTGCCCAGTGAGCTCATGTATCATACTTTCCACATTTTCAAATATTTTAAAATCACAGCATTTTCAGACAAAATGCAGGTGAGAAATTTTAATGGAATGCCTATTCTTTTACTGGAGATGTGATTCTTATTGATTAAAATATCATCTATTAATATATCAATATAATGAGAATTTGAAGAAATGATGAGAATAATTCCAAGGATTAAAATTCACATATATTTGTAAGTATAGCTTTCTTCATTAATAAAAATGGTTATATAATATTGTACAAATATCATAATGAATATCATAATGAATAAATATCATAATATAAATAAATATAATGAATAAATCAAAAACCACTTTTGCATAAATTATATATATATACATATATGTATATTTCTATGTATGTATCCACATTTGTATTTTAATATATTTCCATGCCTTTATTGATAGTCTCAGTGTTAAAGTGATCATTACAGAATTTTGCCCATTTTATAATTGTCTGCTTGTCTTTTATTACTTTATTGTAAACATTTTAAAAATATAATCATGAAACTATAGTAAGAAGTTATGTTTGGGTTTTAAGATACTAGCAATAAGAATGGAATTTAATACTATATAAATGACTTAGGAGGGAGACTTAGGAGGAAAATGGAAAGCTCCGATGGTATATTCTATCTCCTATTCTCAAGGTTTCCCTAAGGTGAATGTACAGTTCAACTATTCAAATTTTTGCCTAAGCCTTAATACTCTCCTTTACCTCATGGTATATCTCACAGATATGTTTTGAGGTGAATTTTGACAACCTTGTACAAAACATAGTATCCATCTGTCTTATATTATGTAAATGTATTGGCTAGATTCCCAATTCTGGCAGAAGTATAAATAAGTAAAAGTCCTTTATCCAATGATAATGAGAAAAAAATAGAAAAAATATATTTGTGGCTTTAAAGACTGGTGAATGAAATATACCAGTAGTTAACTGGATTGCAAAGATAATTAAGCCCTCTGTAGCTACAGCAGAGCAAACAGTTTTCAACCCCTTCTGAGCACCAGACTGAGTAGGTGGGGAAGCTTCCATTGATGGTGAGACTGTGGAAGTCAAGAATATACAGACTTAGACTTTGATGACAGTGAGGACTAGAAAGATAGATCAGAAATTGGAAGAAAAAATTACAGAAATAAATCACTGAGCCTGGCAATCCCCACTCCATTCTCCAGAAGTTTTCTGTTAGAGAACAAGAAAGAAGGGGTTGGTAAACGAAGAACACTCATGTCTTGAGCTTTTTTGCTATATTTGTTTTATAGGAGGTCCTTCTGGATTTTAATAGAAATGGTAACAAACATATTTGAAACTGCAGTCACTCTCCCCTGAGCTAACACAACATCAAAATACAAAACCACTTAGAAATGACATGAAAAGTTAGAGAATGGGCTAACCCAGCTCCTCCATCTGAGCTCAACTTGACTTTTGGAGTATTCTGAATGATTGGCAATAAATTGTCTTATATTCTCCGGAAAATGAGTAAACCCGAAAAAAATATATATTTCTTTTTTCTTTTCTTTTCTTTTTTTTTTTTTTTTTTGAGACAGAGTCTCACTTTGTTGCCCAGGCTAGAGTGAGTGCCGTGGCGTCAGCCTAGCTCACAGCAACCTCAATCTCCTGGGTTCAAGCGATCCTGCTGCCTCAGCCTCCCAAGTAGCTGGGACTACAGGCATGTGCCACCATGCCCGGCTGATTATTTTTCTATATATATTAGTTGGCCAATTAATTTCTTTCTATTTATAGTAGAGTCGGGGTCTTGCTCTTGCTCAGATTGGTTTCGAACTCCTGAGCTCAAACGATCCACCTGCCTTGGCCTCCCAGAGAGCTAGGATTACAGGCGTGAGCCACTGCACCCGGCTATATTTCTCACTCTATTGTTCTTTTGTACATGATGTCCTGAATACGAACAAGAGTTATGAAAGTGATGTGAAAGTGGGAAATCCTAGCATAACCTAGCAAATTATAATCTAGGTTTTTCTACCATAAGAAAAAAATAGTCATTAGAGGCAGACCCATAGATGACACAGATATTAGAATTAGCAGACAATGATTTCATAATAACTCTTATAAATATGCTAAATAATTTACAAGAAATATAAATATAGTAAGTTAAAACTATTATATAACTTGCTTATTTACATTAAACCTATATAACTGATATTAATACCTGCTAATTCACCAACAACTAATATTATCTACATTTCTATGAAAATAATTAAGTTTATTCATTCTCTTTGTTCTGGGGATTAGTTTATATCTAAAAGTTTAATAAATTTACCCATGCCATAATAGTAAGAGCTAAATATTATTACAAATTACTTATCTAACAATGTATGAAGCAAGACTGTTGATGTTTGTGATAAGTCTATTAATTATTGTAATTGGAAAATAGGTGAAAATTAAATTTAGTGTTATGTAAGACTTTTTCAACTGCAGTCACTTTTATATACTCTAAGAAAAAGATTGCTAATTATTTATAAAGGTTACTAAAATATTGGTTTATAAATCACATACTCTGTTTTCTGGAAATCAGAGTGGATTTTTGTAAAAATAGCCTTCTTATTTCTTGCATTTCATATTTTACTGTATGGGAAAAAGTGGGTTATTTTATATTTTGGAATCACTCATTGCGCAGTTTCCAATTTATACTGCAGTGATAATGACTTCTGCTTGAAGTACAGATGATAACTGTGACCATTGATTATTTTCACATTTTTATTTTCCCTTTAATATTAAAGGAGTTCATCAAATGTTTTCAGCCACATATTTAATCCTGTGGATGTGAATATCATATCATTCCAAATGGGTATAGTAGTATTACAAAAGACATGGAAGTATTTTGATATGAACAAAATTAAAAAATCAGTTAAATAAATACGATGCTTCTACTAATTGTAAAACTAGTATCTATCTGTGTACCTTGCTTAGAAAAGATTCTTTTTTTTTTAATTTTTCTTTTGGACTATCTCATGATTATTAATGAGATATATTTATAAAGTAGAAAACCAAATAAACTCAAAAGTAGAGAAATATCAGCCATCAAATACTTAAACAAACTTAGATTTCAGTTTTGTGGTTTAGCAATATAAAAATATAAAATAATTAATAAATATATAAGATTTTATTGGCTTTAAAATGGCAATAAGAAAAGGACAAAAAAAAGAAAATCTCAAAAAAAGTCTAAGGAATGACTAAAAAATGTTTAAAATGTCCAGCAAAAAATAGAATCTTTTTTCTTAGAAATAATTCATCAGTTGTTAATCTATGACTTATGAAAGTGTTATGCTGAATTCATGACAATGCCCTTGAATAAGCTGGGTAATCAATGTTACCTTAATAACGAAATGAATTGCAATGTGCTAATAGTTCAACAAAAATGTCTTAAAATACCTGGAAGAACCTACCTGTTTAAACCACTGAGATAATATGTGTGTCTCATGAATTATTAATTGCTCCATTTTTAAATAAATAATTGCTTAAAACTTGGTAAAATTGTTCTTGATAACCAAGCACACTTTGGGGATGGTAAAAATAAGGCTTGTACATTCACAGACATTTTAGCTGGGTTGAATTGGACCAGTCTGAATGCAAAAGAAATTCCTGCATTCTCTCAATATTTAGAGGAGAATTTTCCCATTATTTTCTCATTGTTATCTACAGCAGGAGCAGAAAAAGATTCCATATCCTTCATCTTCAGTATAATTTAAAATTTTTCTCTTTCCATATGACCTTATATAAACAACAATTCTCAATACTTCAGTCTTCTTAATAAAGTTGTAAAGAACAATGGTCTTGCATTCTGTATTTTGTAGAATTCATGTATTTGATTGAACATCTACATGAGTTTCAACTTTGAATAATTACCCTGTCTCTATACCATATTTTAAATCTAAATACATACTTGCTAATGCTTTCTGTCCTGTTTTATAAATAATTTTAACAATATGTAATCCAAATATTTTAATGAGTAACTTTTTAACTTCTTTGATTTAAAGGCATCTTTACATTCTTTACATTTAGAAATGAGGAACTGTTTCAGTTAAGTATTGACGATGGCATTTTTACTCAGAGAAATGCAGCAGCGAGTGAATTAAGTAATCAATATGTATACCACTAATATGTAAATATAAAATAGCTTTAAAGTTATAGTTCTGGACATTTGTGACTAAAGTAATTAATAAAATATGTTATATATGGTAACATAACACTTGAATTTATAATCTCTTGGTAGCCTTTGAGAGGTTGATACTTAAGTATGAAATGTATACAAACTAGAAGTCCTAACATAAAAGTATGCCTGTTTTTATATTACAAGTGAGCAAACATGCAAATCAATATTTTTTACACATGACACCTTTTCAAAATATATAATTTAACACTTCATGCACAAGTGATTTTGATACTGGGAGTAGCTTGGACTTCATGTGGGGATTAAAAGTGCTGTTTTTCTTTCTTTTTTATAGCTCTGTGGTTTCCCCTTGAGGTTTTGCAGGCTCTACAAAGCTGTGACTGATAGACTCCTGGGATGGGTCAGCAGAGGAGATTCATTTAACCTTCCCACAGTTCTTGGAATGTTTATTTTAAATGTTTTTCCCAAAAGCACTTTATGTGTCAGACACATCCCTGGGCTCGAATAACTCCAAAAAGCTTACATTTGACTTTCAGCCAAACCCCTTTACAAGCATATGTTTTCCCAAAATGCCAAGTCTATAATTGTCACTACACAAGTTCATTGTGAAAATTCAATTTATTATTCAGAATAGAAAATAGAAATAGGTCTATTAATCTATAAAAATGGCAAGGAAAGTTTTAGTTACATTTTTCTTTTTGGACATAGGCTGAGCTTATAACTTATTGTAAATCTCCCTCTATACTCCCAAGTTTATTTAAACTCATTATTCTGTATACTGATAATAAGAACAAAACAAAATGCACCACTTCCATTGATTTTCAGATAACTGTAGAGATAATGAAGAACACTTAGAAATGATATTCAAAATTAATTAAATAAAATGGTGTAAGATAAGTCACAGTTAATTGAAAAATATTAGTCTCATGTTTATCTTATTTTGGTATGTTTATTTATCCTAGCATACACACACTGCATGTATGAAAGGATGTTTGACTTAGTGTGTAAAGTCACTTAGAACAATTTCACCTGCTGCATGTTGCAAGTCTACAGGAGAGAGCTGTTGTTTCTTGGATTAAGAGCACTAGCCATTAATTGCAATGATGAGAAGCTCCGATTAATTTGCCCCAAAAATAGAAATCATGCATTTTTTTTTTTTTTTTGAGACAGAGTCTCACTTTGTTGCCCAGGCTAGAGTGAGTGTCATGGCATCAGCCTAGCTCACAGCAACCTCAATCTGCTGGGCTCAAGTTATCCTACTGCCTCAGCCTCCCGAGTAGCTGGGACTACAGGCATGCACCATCGTTCCTGGCTAATTTTTGTATATATATTTTTAGTTGGTCAATTATTATTTTTTTATATTTTTAGTAGAGATGGGGTCTTGCCCAGGCTGGTTTTGAACTCCTGACCTTGAGCAATCCGCCTGCCTCGGCCTCCCAGAGTGCTAGGATTACAGGTGTGAGCCACCACGCCTGGCCTATGCACCTTTAAGAAAAAAAAGAAAACTCTATTATGACTGCTCACAAATAAAATTCTTAATTCATTTATGTTACACCAAATTTCTAATACCACCCTCACTCTACAAACTTTACTACCTAACTTGCTTTCTTGTCCCATTGAACATCTTATCTCATTATTCTCTCAAAGTGTCAGCACTTGTTAAGATTCTTCCCTTGCACATAGTCCCCAAGTTTAGAGTTATGGATGGCAGATGCCTACAAACACCAAGATCACTGAGGATGCATTTTTTCTGTATCTATCTGCTCTATTTTCAATGACCCTATCAGTATTTTAATTTCTTTAGAATCGGTATTGGCTCTTTTCAAAATCTATACTTCTGGTCTTGGCAAATAAGCTCAGCAACATTAGGTGTCTTCTCTACTGGACTGCTAGAAATTCAAGTGCAGGGTACAGAGTTGACTATACTCTGCAGTTCACTGATGATCTGGCAAACAATCTGCAAGCTATTTGGTATTTCTGTTCCTACACAGTTCACAAATCTGAAAGTAAAGATTGAGACTTTCAAATAGAAGCCTCATAATATTGTTACTAAATATAAACTTCTTAAAGTTCACAAATGCTCTAAAAGAATGGTGTTTTTAAATTAATCCCTCAGATTATTTAACAAGAGGCTTTCCTTCATAGTTATTTAAAATTGTTTGAATTTTATTTGAATTTGTTAAATCTGTATTTTTGCTATTTATTTTATTGTCAGAAAAATAAATCAATGTTTTAAAAATCAAATCTAAGTACATCATATTTTAATAGTTGTGTGATCCATATTTCCCATGTTAAAACTTATAAAAACAGGAGGTAGGTAAATTTAATTAGAAGTATTTTTTATTCAAGTAGTGATTTTTAACATTACATAGCATCTTAAATATGATGAACTAAGGCTCTTTATCACTAACTTTTAAATAAATAATAATGTTATAAAAATAAAGATTACAAAATGGCGACATGTAAATTTGTAATTGTTGCACTGAACATGCTAGTAGAGGAATGTTGAATAAGCAAGAAAGATATGCAAACACTGAGAATGTATGAAAAACAAATTTTGTTCAAAAAGTGCCCCAAGGATTTGTGTCAAGTCTGAAATTACAATCTTGTAGACAATATCAAGATTTTTACATAATACTTATAGTTTCTCATCAATTTATTGAATTTTTCTCAGACAAGAGGTGAATTATGGTTTTCATTCCAAGCATTTAGTTTGATAGCTAAATAAGAGGAAGAGAAGAAAACTATGAGATTATCATCCAAAGTTGTTCTCTTTTTTTGTAAAAACTATAAAAAATCACAGTTATCCTGAGAGGCTCATAAATTGAGATGAAAAATTATGAGAAATTATCTTAGAGAAAAAGTAAAACCAATTTCTTGGAAAAATATACATATCTAATGATATGATTGTCCTTATATTAATGTCATATTATATGGCAAAAAAATCTATAAATTGTATTTTTAAAAAGTTAATTTGATGAAATCCTCAATGGGTAATATATAATTCTGGACTTGTTATAGGGATGGTGAATACTTTAGAAAATATATTTTCCAAACTTTTTCTTTACAGAGAAAATTATAAAATACATAATTTTGTGGTTTTTATTCTTTTGTGACCCACGATATACAAAGCATTAATTTTTATGTTGATATACCAGATATAAGTGCCACAATAAAAGTCACTGTTAGAAAAATACATGCATTTATGACTAAGTTTAAAGCCACATACTATTTTATATAATCAAATAGTTAATGATCAACAGTTTGCTCCCTGATCTTGATTAACTTTTGAAAAATGTAAATCACCACCCTTGATTTTAAATGATTTCAATGTGCTTTAAAAATAAGATAAGCACAGAGAAAGGGGACAATAAATAAACAACTGTTGGGGGCTTATTCTGGTGTTATACTAATCATTCACTATAGTCTGTAATGTACATGTGCTGCCTGACACAGCAGTAGTCAGCATTTTCTGCAGACATGGTTGCTTCCTTGTGACTTGATAAGAGGCCTGAGTTGCTGCACATAAGCAAATGCTCCCAACTCCCACATGAAGGGCCCCCGTGGAGGGAGTCTGGAGGCCATGAGGACAAGAATAAGAACTCTCCCAAGAACTGGCCCCCAGCTGATGGTTGGTAGTCAATCACAGGTAAGACTCCCCATGGGGGGGCAACCTAAAACAGGCACAACCATAGGGGCCAGGGAGGAGCCACCGCCTGGGATTGAGACCAAGAAGCACTTCAAATGGCTGCATTGTTTTCTGTTGCCTATCTTGGCCTTGGCTTTTGAACTCTGTCCAGCACCTTAACTTTAGTAACCGTTTTGAGGTCTGAGACCATGGGAAATTATTTCCCTTTTGAAATAACTCCAGAATTGGCTGATATTGCTGCTATGCTCAGATGCTCATGTACAAGGAAATAACCTTTGGTCTGGGGGGTATAAAAATAAAGCGACCGGTGCCTTGGTCACTCGAGTCATTGTCATGTCCATGTGTGTCTGTGTCGTTATTTTATGTTCTGTGTCATCCCCCGTCCTGTAATCGGGCCATGTCAAACAACACTGTGTTTTCCATACTCTGAAATCCACCAGCCATCAAAACAAATACTCACACATGCATTTTGAAATGATGAATTAAATAAAACTCTCATATTAGTGACCTTCTTAGCACCAGTAACTACCATTTATATGATTTCAAGTACTTGTCATGGGCTTCAAATCTGCTATACATCAAAGTAATATATTAGAATCTTGAGAGATTTATGTATATTATTGCAGGTAAAATACACTAATTTAAAAATTTAAGTTTGTATAACAGTATTAATTAAAAAGAAGTTATAATCCATGTAATATGAATACCAAGATTTGACTCTTTTTCTTTTTATAGCATTTTTCAAGAATACAATGTGTTTTTATTAAATATAGTCATTGTGTTGTGCAATAGATCTCTTGAATTTATTCTTCTTGTGTAAGTAAAATTTTAGATCCGTGAGTTACACCTTGCCAATCCCTCCTCCAACTGCCCCAGGCCTTGGACATCACCATTCTACTCTACTTCTATGAGATCAACTTTTTAAAATTCCAAATACAAGTGAGAATGTGCAGTATTTGTCTTTCTGTACCTGGCTTATTATGCTTAATAAAATGTCCTCTAGGTTTATTCATGTTGTCAAAAACGACAGGATTTTCTTCTTTTCATATGCCTAAGCAGTATTCCATTGGGTATGCCATATTTTCTTTATCCATTCATCCGTTGATGGGCACATAGGTTGTTTCTGTACCTTGGTGGTTGTGAAAACCTTCTTATTCCCTATATTCAACATTTAAAAAAAATTATTAGATATTATTGGCATATTTAAAATTTTTAAAAATATTTAGTTGAATATTAATACTTTAGAGAATCAAATGCCATCCAATCAAATTGCATACTCGAAATCCATTTCCTGATTCCCTGCTTTCTCCCAATTTAAAACAGTCTTCTAGAATTTGAAAGTTATTTGATTTTCCTTAGAGTATCTAATATAATATTTCAAAGTGGCCTTCAGTAAGAAAATTCTTCATGGTATTTGAGTAAACATTATATTGGTCCTTTTATTCAAGAGTTAATTTCTATACTAATTTTTTATGGTTGAAATTCTACTTAGCAAATTTATTATTTTTAGGTTTTAAAGCTATGACAATCTTAACTTCATTTTATTTTTATAAGAGCAATTAGTAATTCCTATAAGAAGGTGAGAAAGGGAAAATAGTTGATGTTTTGTATAATGGAAGAGTGAGTCAATTAGAACAATTTGACTTGAGAAGAGACAGTACAGCCTCACCAGTCATCTTGTGTTACTTAGTGGCACACAGAGGATACAAACATTTGCATTTAAGTAGGAGCCAGGTTACTACAGGCATTTATGATGGAAGAAATGCATCATGGGTGTTTGAAGTGTGTGATGTTTGTGGGGATGAGATGGGTTGTTGTATAGAGCAGCAGTTCTTAAAATGTAATCCACAAACTAGCAGCATCAGCATCATCTAGGGACTTTTAGAAAATCAAATTCTAAGATCCCACCCTAGAACAACTGAATAAGAACTCTGGTGGTAAGGCCCAAAAACTTCTGTTTTAACAAGACCTATGAGTAATTCCAAAGCTCATGGGAGTGTGTCTGAACAAACCAATTTGCAAAGATAGGAAATAATATTAAAAGTGAAATTTTTAATCAAGATTTTTAGATGTGGCATACCATGCCCAAAGAAATAAATGATTGATATAAGATGGTGAAAAACTGCCAGAAAATGAGGAGATGAAGAGCTAGAAAGACAAGCTCCTATGTAAATTATATATGTTACTGTTCAATTCAACAACAATTATCATCAGAAAACTAATGTATAGAAATTCAGTGAGTTGGGAGCAAATAGTTTTAAAAATCTGGAGTAATTGAGACATGGTCCAACAACTACTAAGAGAGAGTATGTTACTTCAAAGAAGCTGAAATTCCTTAAAAGAGGAAAGCATTTTTAAATATCAAAAATATGCAATTGACACATCTATTCCACTTCCAGGTATCATGATATGTTGAGTGAGAGAAAAAAAACAAAAAGCAATAAATACAACCACAAATGAACAGGTAAGAAGGGTGGCATGTGATTCAACATTGTAAATATTTCATCCCTTCATGCAAAATAGAGATTTTTTTTTTTCCTATAGAGGAAGTTTTTATTTAGTAAATAAAATGTTTGCCATCTTTAGGAAAGGATCAATTTATGTCATGTCCAGGAGCCCACAAAATAGGAACTTTTCTTTTCATAAAACTTGTATGTAGAAAAATAAAAACCAAAAGGGTGAACTGAACTATTTATACATTGACCTATTGACATAGTTTATCCTATTATTTTATATAGGATATATATTTTGACATAATCACAGATTCATTTTATAATCAACTTCTCAAAAAACTCTCCATTACTCTCAATCTCTTACTATTTTCTCAGTCTCTTATGTATATTTCTTTATTTTATTCATGCCACTTTACAGCATCTCACATTAAACTAGACTATCATTTATTTATTTGTGTTGTCTACTGACCTCTAAAATGCTTTATGGGGTTACAGACTTCACCTTGCATCCCAGTCCATTATCCATTTTTAGAATAGATTCTGACACTTATTCAGCAATCAGTTACTTTTGCTAGATAAATGAATGAACACATTAATGACTCTGCTGTCGTTGTTGTAGTGATGGAAACTCTCCATTAGGTAGCATGACATATTTACTTTTACATTAGCGGCCATTGGTGCTGACAGTTATGACTAATTTCTTAGCCACTATAATATTTTGAAAGATTCTCAGGGAATAAACCTATGTCACTTTCACTACATCTTCACAGAGATCAGTGAGGAAGGAAATTTTAAGAATAACTCTTCAGGGAAGATAAATGTAAAACCATACAAAAAGCCCTGAAAATCATTATCTATCTAATCTATCTATCTATCTATCTATCTATCTATCTATCTATCTCTATAGAGAGAGGGGAGAGAGAGAAAAACATAAAAGTCAAATGATATTTCATCATTTGAGGCTACCACCTTTACCAATATCCAGTGTGTTTTTATATATTTTAAACATTTATGTTGTCATAAAGTTTATTAGCATGACCCACATTTTTATTCAACAATACGACACAGAAAAAATTCCACAATAATAAAAGGGACCTGCTTCATTCTATGCAAAGGTGACGCAGGTTTCTATAACACAGCTAACTAGTACTAGTAACTGTGCCAAAACCTTAGCATTGTTTCCAAAGCCATGTAATAAACTTTGCAAAATGCATACAGTAGAATGGTTATCTATTTATGATCAACTCTATCATGACCAAAAGTTCTCTTAAGTAGTATACAAGAATCCATTTTCTGTTCTTTTTATATCACTAATATTCAGAAATTGATTATATCAATGACTCTTACTATAGAAAATATTTTAAAGTGAATGAAACAGAGCTGAAATGATAGGATGCAAATGTTCAGACTTGCATGCAGTTTAATAGAAATTCAGTGATTGCTACTGATTTAGAAAAGACCCTGAAATATAAAAACATCAAACATAGAACCACCATGTGTCCTACTTCACCGTCACTGGCAGATGAGGGTAGTTTCATTTTCAATCATTGGCAAGAAAGCTATTTCATGCACACAATATAAAAATGAAATAAAAATATACTTTACATTTATATTAATGCTACTGACCTGATTAATGTCTTAGGAAATTTTAATTTCCATATTGGCAAATCAATGTTGATAACAACTTAAATAAATATTATTGTGAGGATAATATTAGAAAAAATGCTGGCTACAAAACACTACAAAGTAAAAATTTTCAATAGATTTTCACTCTCTTTCATATTGTACCTCCATTTGTCTAATAAAAAAATAGCTATTTCTGGGTAAGATAATATATTTTTCTAGTAAAATCTAATAATTGGAGCATAATACAAGGATTTTTGCATAAGGACATTGAAAATACATTTATTAGACTTGACCAGATTAATGCTAAGTCAGTCTATACCTCCTAGGAGAGTGGTTGCTGAACTTCTCACTTTGAGAATTAATATTCAGGGTTTTAATATCATTAATGATTCCAGAATTCCATAACTCACTCAGGATCTATAACTTTATCTATTCTTTAAATATTTATGTTATACTTTTTTGGAACTATTAGCCACAGTACAAATACCATTCTAAGGTAAAACTCAGTCATTGTAGGATGGCCACCAGTGGTAATAAAGTCATAGAACTTTTGTCATTTTATTTAGTGAGAAATGAGTATGTGGCTTCCCAACTATCTTTCTTGAGCATAAGAAAGATTTTTCCAGAAATGTCTAGCAAATGTTGTCTATGGCCAGATTTGTGGTACATTCCTATTCATTACCAAATTAATGGTAGGTAAAATGATTTTGATATAATAACAGTTGAGTACTTCTTGAGAAATAAAATTTTCTTTATGTCCTTAACTCCTTGAAAGTCTTCCAACAGCATTCCAACAATCAGTTGGCTCATTGTTTTTCTCCACAAATTAATGGAATTTAACATCCAAAAATAAATTTTTAAAATGTGGTTTTGGTAAAGCAGCACTCTGACCAATTTCAGAACACGTATCTAAAAAAAAGCCCTAAAACCTGCACACAATTAAATGGCACAGTCAAAAGAAATGTGAAGAAAGTAATAATGTCTATATAAACCATTTAAACTTTTCCTATAGGCAGGAAAAATGCCCATATTAACTCTTTTCTCTGCATCACCTTATAAAATTAAACTAAAAATATATTCCATTATTAGGAAATTTGTGATGCTGCAAAAATTAAATAGAAGGTGAAACTGGGGTGCAACAGATATTTCAAAATGTTGCTAAATGTATATGGGCAATGAAATTTGTAATAGCCTGAGTAAATTTCATGGACAAGTACCAATGTAATAAATATTCTTTGATCTCCTGATCGAGAATTGCTTAAGATTTGTGTGTGTGTGTGTATACACAACTACATGATTATTATTTTACTTCTTTTGTAAACCTAAGATAAAAAAGATTGATTCGGTTACAGCACTTTCATTTCACAGGAAATATGCTAAAGTGAAATGAATGGCAATCATATGATCTATCTGGTTTCTGACCACATGTGTGAATGTGAAACAAAATATTAGAGCAAGTTATAACTTTAAAGCAGAATCATATGGAATGATTCTATATGGTACAATGCTTAATTCATCTTTAAAGTCCTCCTAAGAATATTTACTTATTAGCGACTAATCTACCTTAAAAAGTATCTGAATAAATAGTCTGAAAACTATTTATTTTGAAATTATTGTGGAAACATTAGTTTTAACATGAACTCAGGGAAATGATCTAGTGCTTAAATACATTTTTATTTTAAATAAAACAGCAACAAATAGCAGGAGAATACATTTTTAAATGTCTTAAGAACAGATTATGAATAAATTAAATAACTCTGATACAACTTGACTGTTTCAATTTAAAATATTCTAATAGAAGTTTAATGCATTTTGAGCCACTAATTAGTGGCTTCTCTTGATTCAGATTGAGTTTTATTGTTTGTTTGCTTCTATTTTGTTTTCATTTTCTCTGCATTCCAGGGGTCAAAAAGAGAGTAAATATAAACCTTTCTTACATCCCATCATTTGGCTTTTCCAAAACAAATCCTGAGGAGTACAGTGGAGGCTTTGGTCAAATATTTCTATGAAATCATATTCAAATATTAAATATTGTAGAAGCATCCTTGTGGTGGTATACTTTAGATTTTCTGCTCTTTAGAATAAAAACAATAAATTCTCTTTATATTTATCAATAATGAAAACTAGCAGAATTTTAAAAATGAGAAAAGTGTTTATATAGTTAGTTGATTAATGGCCAATTATTCCTAGTAAAAATTTGTAATATTTTATTTGAAACATCTATGTGATTAGAAATTCAATATCCTTTAAGATAAATCTGAGACTGTTACTATAACATCCTAGTAGGTTGCTACTATGTGAACATTGTTAATAATCTTTATTGCTAATTTATTGGGATAATTTGAATGGCATGTGCCCATTTTTCACAATAGTATGAGGTCACTATGGATGAAAATAATTGCTGCAAATGCATTATACTAAAAGTTAAGTTTTCATTACTTCTACTTCAAAAGATTCCCCACATGTTATGACTCCCAGCTTCACTGAATTGCTATGGTGTATATTAAAAACAAAAAACAAAGAAACAAAACATTGGGCTCCAAAGGAGAAAAATAGCAAATAAGCCTTTATATTAGTTTATAATCCATTCTTTGAGCTACATGGAAACATCGTAATTGTTATGTATAAGATTATGGCTCAACTTTTCATGGTTTTGGCAATGCAGAGCTTGAAAGAAAAGAGAAGAGTGGTGGTCACCCCTCACCCAACAGTATTTTTCTTCTAATGACTTGATAACCTGGCAGGCTGTTTCAGCAAAAAAAGAGTGCTAACCCATCTCTAATTTCCAGAATTTACCACTCTAATCCCAACTAGTAGATATCTCAATGGCAGTAGGGCCAGTGTCTAACTTATACCTGCTGGAAAAATAAACTATGCTAAAGAAACCCTAAAGTAATGCTGCCATTTTGGAATTTCATAAAGATTGTTTGTTACTAGATGCTGTGAAAACTTGTGGGAAAAAATTAAATGAAAGAATAGTAGAATGGTTTTAATGAACCAAGGAGTGTTCAAGTATTTGCTGACCCCTCATGTGAAGTAACATTTTTATATGTGGCACAATTAATTGCCACAATTGAAGCCAAGTATCAGTTAAAGGAGGTTCCAAAATATGATCTTCAAAGGCAGTAAATCACAATTCAGCTACAGGATAGAATTTTACTCAGAAATTTGGAGTTGAGCAGCAAAATACTGCTGTTATTAATGTTAGAAAATTTATATTATAGTGTAAAGTTACTGTAGAAAGATAGAGAACAATTTAACATTATTTTATTCTCTTGTATATTTTCTTCATATCCTGTAGCAATTTTGCCAACCTCATCAAAAATCCTTGAAATTTTTTTCTGTACTCTTATTCTATACAAACTTATCCTA
Organism: Mirza zaza; assembly: GCA_008750895.1. NCBI lineage: Eukaryota > Metazoa > Chordata > Mammalia > Primates > Cheirogaleidae > Mirza > Mirza zaza. Next base: position 16,435 of record VSMD01117974.1, on the reverse strand, counting down.
CTTATTTAAATGCCTACCAAAAAAAAAAAAAAAAAAAAAAGACAGAAGGATCACAATTTACAAATTTAATGACATATCTCAAAGATCTAGAAAAGGAAGTGCAAACCAAACCCAAAGTCAGCAGGAGAAAAGAACTAACTAAGATCAGAGCAGAACTAAATGAAATTGAAAATAAGAAAATAACATAGAAAATCAATGAAACAAAAAGTGGGTTCTTTAAAAAGATAAACAAAATTGATAGACCTGTTTCTACATAAACTAGGAATAGAAGAGAAAGGACCAAAAAAATTAAATGAAAGAATAATAGTATGCTTTTAATGAACCAAGGAGTGTTCAAATATTTGCTGACCCCTCATGTGAAGTAACATTTTTATATGTGGCACAATTAACTGCCATAATTGAAGCCAAGTATCAGTTAAAAGAAGCTCCAAAATATGATCTTCAAAGGCAGTAAATCACAATTCAGCTACAGAATAGAATTTTACTCAGAAATTTGGAGCTTAGCAGCAAAATAATGCTGTTTGAATGTTAGAAAATTTATATTATAGTTAGGAAATATATATTATAGCTTATATTAAATAAGCTTAAACAGAAATGAAAAATGAGATATTAAAACTGATACCACAGAAATATAAAATATCATCTTGAATACTATGAAGACTTCTGTGCACATAAACTCAAAAGCATAGAGGAAATGGACAATTTCCTCGAATCACAAAACTTCCCAAGACTCAATCAGGAGGAAATAGAATTCCTGAACTGAATAATAATAAGCACAAGATTGAAGAAGCAATGGAAAACCTTTAAATTAAAAAAAAAAAGCCCAGATCAGATGGATTCACAGGCAAATTTTATCAGACCTACAAAGATAACTTGGTACCCACACTGCAGAAATTATACCATAACAGCAAGGAGGAAATCCTCCCCAAATCATTCTATGAAGCCAGTATCACCTTGTTAACAAGCCAGGAAAAGGCAAAACACTACAGACTAATAGCCCTTATGAATAGAGATGAAAAATTCCTCAGTAAAATACTAACAAATGAAACTCAACAGCACATCAAAAAATAATAATAATAATAATAATCCACCATGACCAAGTGGGCTTCATCCCAGGGATGCAAGGATGGTTCAACATATAAAAATTGATACATATGATTCACCACATGAACAAAAGCTAAAACAAAGATGGTATGATTATTTCATTAGATGCAGAAAGAGCATTCAACAAAATTTAGCACCCTTTGATGATAAAAACTTAACAAACTAGGCATAGAAGGAACATATCTCAAAATTATAAAAGCCATGTATGACAAACCCACAGCCAGCATCATACTAAATGTGGAAAAGCTGAAAATATTCCCACTAAGAACAGGAACAAAACAAGGATGTCCAATGTCATCACTTCTATTCAAGATAGTGATGAAAGTCCTAGCCAGAGCAGTCAGGCAAGAGAAAAAAGTTAAGGTATCCAAATCGATAAAGAAGATGTCTAACTACCACTTTTTGCTAACAACATGATCTTATATCTAGAAAATTCCAAAGATTCCACCAAGAGATTTCTTAAATTGATCAATAAATTCAGCAAAGTCTCAGGATGAAAAATCAATGTATGTAGGTGTGTGTGTTTATATATAAATATATATGTGTATATGCATATATATATACATACATATATATGTACGTATATGCACACACACACACACACATACATATAAATACATATAGGTATTAAAGCTATAAATTTCCCCTGAGTGGTACTTAGATACAAGCCATACATTTTGTTAGGCGGTGATTTTGTGTTCATCCATCTACATGTATTTTCTATTGTGTTGTTTATACCCACAAGCCTGGTCTTGCCCAGTATTTCAGATGGCCACAGATATATGCGATCTCATTTTCAGCCTGGCTTCCTAGGAGTTGACCCTTGATTAGTATAGCTTATTTTTCAGTGTTTGGTTAGAGGTTGTCTTTCATCTCTGGTCTTTCTGCCCTATGTTGGTGAGTCTGTGTACAGCTGTGTAAATGTTATTAAGTGTGCTCTGTGTTTTGTTGTAATTGCTTGTATGTGGGTGCAGCCTAGCACATGTGCATAGTCTTTAAATTAGTTTCCAGGAGGGCTCTCCAAAACTTTCTCTTTCCTGGTTCTATTGATTAAACTTTTAAGCTTCTAACTGGTTTGTTGTTCTGTTTGTTCCTCTATAAATAATATGTACTTAGGATGCTTCTAAATTGATCTTAACTCAAGGATGTTGCACGGAGGTCAATTCTGAGAGGCAAACAAATATCTTAAATGTTCAGGACTGTCTTGCAGAAATATAGCATATCAGTTTCAATGCCCCTTTCCTCGTGTCCTTCAAAGAACTTTAGTGTCACAGCAACTCCTCAGATAAACTAGCAAAAAAATGGTGAGAAGGCCATGTTTTTCACATTTGAGGAGGACTTCCCTTGATTTCACAAAGCAGAAGCTCTGGAATCATTTATCTCAAAGTCTGAACATTTGCTACCAGTTTTCTACAGGATGTTTGTATCTTTCTGGGCCCTATTCTTAGGCTTATCTCATTGAATATTATGCACTGCATTTTATCTCCTAAAAAAACAGAAAGATCCATTATTTGAAAAATGATAAAGTTTAGAATATTTTATTTCTTATTCTAGCAATACCACTTGGTGTGGGATACAGTGATACATTCAGAGCTCCAGAAGACCCAAGGCAGGATGAATGTCACAGAGGTATTCCTGTGGAGGAGTATTGTTCAGTGACTATATTTTATGACTACAAAGATGAATGAAGATATAAATTCTAATGTTATCTCTAGATATGGAACAATGGATATGCCAGCAGCTGAAGCTTCTCATCATTGACCCATTTGTGCCCTTAACTCTGACTACAAAATATAAAATTTTCCAAAGGCATATTATAGCTATTAACTTATATTATCCTAAACTTGTGCTCAGAAAGGTTTGCCAAATTACTTGTAGACATTAATGTAAAATTATTTCTGATTTTAAGTGTTAGGATCACTCAATGATTTCATGTTATCCTTTAACTTGGAGGCAACTCACAGCTGCAACCCTTACATGGAATCCAAAATCTGTTAGCATGGCATATTTTCCCCTCTTCATATTAGACACTGCAATTTATATTGTACAGAGCTCTGTGTATTGTACCTGTTTTATATTTGCAGACCAAATGATTACCCTGAATGCATAATTAATTTTTATAGTAACAAGAGTGATACTATCCATATACTTGTTTATGGACAACTTAATTCCACTAATCAAATTAAAATGTATTTACCTATTAAGCTTTTAGAATGTATTGAATGTACATATACACAATCCTTACATGGATATCAGTATTTAATGTTTCCTTGCTTTGAGAAAATGGGGTTTTACATGTCCCGCATTATTTTGATTGCCAAATGGCAAATTATCCACCATGTAGAAAATTATATATGTTCACATTAGTTCTCAGAACACCATATTTAAGACGGAAAGTTTGCTATGGCTCAGAAGTATGAGAGCAACAGCCTGAAAACTCTTACCTTGCTAACCTATGAGTTTCTATGTGCCTCAAGCCCTGCCTGGAATAAATCATAGAAGCAATAAAAGAAGGATAGTGATTCTCCTGGTTACTTTCTGCGTATATTTATGTGCAGATTTGTAAAACGATAGTCACACATCTTCCCATTATATTTGCTTTTCAGGTTCAAAACCCTGTCTATGTGCATGAGAGGATCACAAAGGTGGAAAACTTCCCTTCTGGGTTACAGAACTCAGTAACTTTTAAGGATATGGCCATGGACTTCACCAAGGAAGAATGAGTGTCTCAGAGAAAACTATGTAGCGATGTGATGTTGGAGAACTACAGGAATTGGCTTTACTGGGACATCAACTCAGGAAGCTAACTTTACTCCCTTAGTTAGAGCAAGAAAATATGAGCTAAAGACTATAGAGAAAAGAATTCAAGAAGATCCCAGTTCAGATGTCATGATTTTCCTTAAAACCAAATGATCACATCATAAGAAAGATAGTTTGGAAAAAGAAAGAACTAATGGAAAGAAGAACATGAGATTAACATGGTGAAATTTCTTGTCCTCCACATTAATAATCTAAAATTCCATATAGTAGAAAAGAAGCATGTGAACTGTAGGATAAAAATAGAAAATAGAAAACAAGAGATTTTCTACATACCATTAACTTGAAGTAAACTAAAAAGAACTTGTTTCAAAACTACTTATGAAAATGTTTGCAGATCTTCCCAAATAATTATTTCCACAAATGGAGATCAGAAACTTACTATTTATAATATAACACAATACAAAACAATTATAAAACTGTGTTGAAGAGTCTGTGATGGAACTATCTGGTGTAGCATTTATTCTGATAAACCCGCACATGCAAGAAATTACATATTCACTAACTAAATGTTAAATAGTAATCCTAATATAGTGTTTCTTAGACATATCAAAATTTATGTATGTGTAAAATACCAATCAATATAATGAATAGGATTAATTCAGTGGTCATTATCCATATTTTATTTTGTTTTTTATTTTTTCAATCATTCCAAATTTCATTTCATATTTTAATGCACAGTAGCAAACTTAGGGAAGCAAACCTATTGAATGTAATAAAGTTGTTGACACCTTGAGTATGAAACCTAAAATTACTCAGAATAAGCATATTCATACTGAAGAGAAATCCTATCAATGCCTTCACTCTGGGAAAGCTCTCAAAGATTATTCACATCTTAAACCACATGAGAGAGTTCATCCTGGGGAAAAACATCCTATCAATGGCAAAAAAAAATTGGAAATGCCTTCAGTATGAGCCCTTATGTGGTTGTGCACAAAAGATAACATGCAAGAGAGAAATCCTTTGAATGAAGGGACTGTGGGAAAGTCTTAAGTTCAAACCAATGCCTAAAAAAGCATGACAAAACATATTCCACAACTCTGTGGAAACAACCCAGGTGCCTATCAATACATGAGTGGATTAATAAAATGTGGTATATGTATACCATGGAGTACTATTCAGCTTTAAGAAACAATGGTGATATAGCACCTCTTATATTTTCCTGGATAGAGCTGGAACCCATTCTACTAAATGAAGTATCTCAAGAATAGATAAACAAGCACTACATGTACTCACCAGCAAATTGGTATTAACAGATCAACACCTAAGTAGACATATAGGAATAACATTTACCAGGTGTCGGGTAGGCGGCAAAGGGTAGGAGGGGATGGGTATATACAAACATAATGAGTGAGATGTGCAACGTTTGGGGGGTGGTCATGCTTGAAGCTCTGACTTGAGGGGGGAGCGGGGGCATGGGCAATATACGTAACCTTAACATTTGTACCCCCATAATATGCTGGAAAAAAAAATACATATCAGAGGAAAATCTTTGAATGTAGTCAGTGTGGGAAAGCATTACAGAGCAACTTCCACTCATCTGTTAAGTTGCTTATGAGAATCCACACTGGAGAGAAAAGTTTTAGGTGTAATCAGTATTGGAAAGCCTACAGCTCAAGCTCTTACCTTACATGACACAAGAGTATTTATACTGGGAGAAGCCTTATGAATTCTACAACTGTGAAAAAACCTTCAGACAGTCCTTTTTTTCTTGTTTATTTTCTGTTTGGAGGGTCTGTCCAGTTCTGTCAGCAGGGTGTTGAAGTCCCCAGCTATTTTTGGTGCTGTTATCTTTTTGTTTAGATCAAGTAGGATTTGCTTTATGAATCTGGATGCTCCTGTGTCAGCTGCGTAAACATCTACGGTTGTTTCGTCTTCATGTTGAATTGTTCCCTTTACCATTATATAAAGGCCCTCTTGTCTTCCATTAGTTTTGTTGATTTGAAGACTAAGTTATCTGAAATCAGAAGTCCTATACCAGCTTTCTTTGGTTTTCCATTTGCATGAAATAATTGTTTTTCATCCCTTCACCTTGAGTCTGAAGGCATCCTTGTGGGTTAGATGTGTTTCCTGAAGACAGCGGATAGTTGGCTTGTGTACAGTATCCATTCAGCCAGCCTATGTTTCTTTAGTGAGCAGGTCAAATCATTCACATTTATTGAAAAAATTAATAAGTGGGGTAGATTTTTTAATACATATTACATTTTTCAGACATGGATATCTATACTAAATAAACTCTTTATTGAGTTCCAGAAACATAATTTTAATTCCAAAAATTACTTTACATTTGGTGATTTGCTCTTGATTTTAAATCTTCTGTTTCAATGAGTCTGATATCAGGGTAACCTTATAAATTCTAATGAAAATTCCATTTCTTAGAAATAATAAGGTATGTGGCAGACTATAGAGTCAATTATTTAATAATTTAGCTTGGCAAGTACTGAAAGAAGTATACAGTTGCTGGTAGGAGACAATCAAGAAAATCTTTGGTTGAGATTGATGAAAAAGAGAAGTTAGGATGGTGAAATATTGAATTTAATTATTTTACTCATTATTATCAAGTTTATTTTTTTCCTAATAATTTAACATCAGAAAGAATTTCATTTGAAAATATGATCTGCACATTTAATATTACCATTTGAATTTATTGCATAAAATGTAGTTGAAAATTGGGTAATATCATCAATCTTTAAGAAATAGAGTAAGGATTGATTGTTAGCCTTTGCTACAATGTAGCTTTAGTATTTGTTTCTTATCCTATTTTGAGTCGCATCTTGTCTCTGAGTCAGAAATGTTTTATAGTCTTGGGAAGAGATAGTGGTTGCTTTAGGATCACTAGCCTCAGAAAACCAGACACAAATCCATCCTGGTAAAATTTTATTCCCTCCCTTATGAGGCAAGCATGCACATTGTTAACAATAGCTTTAGTTAATAATCTAAACAGATTTAGAATAAAATTTATGAAGAGATATTATCTCATTGCTCCTAATAATTCAAAGGGTATGATAATAAAATAAGTCATTATAGAAACTCTAGCCTAACTATCCATTATATTTTTCTCATAATATAGACTATTATTAATTATATTGATAAAATTGTAAAGAGTCTGAAATTGATTTGGCCACGTTGTACAGGGGCTGAGATTTTGCAGTTGAAATTATCATTCCATGGCACCATGCTTCTCTTGGCTTTTTGGACTATCTAAGTATGCCCTAATTTAACCCCATTCTTTTTTTTATTGCAGCATTTTATGGGGGTACAAATTTTAAGGTCACGTATAATGCCCTTGTCCCCCTCAAGTCAGAGCTTCAAGCGTGACCATCCCCTAGGAAATATTTATTTACATGACTACCTCAATGACTTTGGAAGACTTATTTATAATTATGCATAAATATATTTCAAAAGACAGTTATAATGATGTAATATATGCTTAATGACAGAATGAAGGAAGTTAGAAGAGTATAAGGATATCATATGATTGTTATAAGAATACTTGGAAATAAGCAACATTTTGCCTTTTTCCTAAAGAAATGTAAAGAGATTTTGTAATTTTCCTGTAATTAAACAGATAATAATGATGAAACTGAGCAAGGTTTTTTTTTTTTTTATATTCTGATTGTTAATGTGGCATCAATCCGATTTAACATGTTGCCTTTACTTTTCATTGTTTCCTGTCATGGTTTCATTAATTTTTATAAATCATAATACAAAATTCCTATATTTCTTTAGTGATTAGGAGTTCTCTCAATATGCTTTTGACATGTTATAAAGTTTCCAGTCTTAATTGTGTTTTGCCTCCAGATCTTTTTCTTGCCATACAACAATATTAATACAAGATTAAACTATAACTAATAGGGCAGTAATGTGATTTAAAATATGATTCAAATCACTTCTCCTGGTTATCTCTAGAGATTGGCTCATAAACCAATTCAGCATAGTGTACAGTGTTTCATTCCATTTTGATTCTCTTTAATAAATGATGTTTGACAATATAGAAAGTAGTCTTAACTAGATTTACATATATCGAATTGGACTAGTTTCAGTTTCTGGTCTAAGAAGGGAATCAAATTGACATCATTTACAATAATTTCTGGATTAGTACTCTCTTAGATTCTATAATAATGGATTTTTACCAAGCCATGATTTATCATAATTTGGAAAGATAGATTAATTCATTTGGTTTTTTAAAAGACTCAATATTATGGTTGAAAGCAGAATCCTTGTTTTTAATTAATGTGATATTGCTCAGTAGGAATTCCACACCTTATATATTTGGGCTATATATAGCCCAAATGCTGCTGCTCCATCCCACTTTTTCACAGTGTAAATTCAGAAACAAAGGCTAAAATATACATAAAAAATTACTCATCTTCAAAATATCTGCCTTTCTCCACCTATTATCTATCAGCCTCCTTCAAGCATTGCCTGATAGACCTGAGTAGGCTCATGTCACTTCAGGGGTTATACAAGAACATTAACTACCTTGCATTAGAAATGGGCTCATCAGCTGTCACCTGCGTGAGTTCAGACAGGTGCAAGTATTTCCTTTGAGTTATGATCATGTAAAAATTTGACTTTATAAATGAAAAGCTGGTCACTGTGACATGCAATTCTGGAAGACTGTTTAGCATTTTTGGAGACAGCATAATTTGTAAATAAGGGACATTTATTATTATAGACAGCCTTGAGGTATGCATCCATTATCCCCTGACAAGTATGTATACAGATGCAAAGGTTTCATTCCTTAGCCTGTACACAACTTGTTATGTTATGTTTAAAAGTATGATAAATGGAAACATTCCATAAAAATACAATGATTTAATTAATTCAATTACTTTCTAACTTATAATGTAATTTTAGATAGAAAAAGTTGCAGACGTGTAATTTGCTTTCCATATTCAAATATTTTAAATTGTTGGGGTGATTTCAAAAGGGATTAACATGTTAATCAGATTTACGTTAATGCATGTATTACTTAATAAAGGTTCAGACTTTGTTAAAATGAACTTTGAACATGAGAAAATTCTATACATATTGTAGTAAATTTAAATTTTGTTAGAGTAGTTTTTTCAAGCTCATTTAATATCACACTGTTTTACATCACAGAAATTCTTGAATGACGTGTAGTTTAAAGAGCCTAGTAGCATCTTTGTTTTCCAATTCAGTATTCTTACATTCATTATTCTTTTTATTACTTGAGATTGCCAAAATATTATTTTGTAGAGTGAATAAAACTTCTAAAGTAGTCAGAACATAACTACACAGCCAGAGAAAACAATCATGATCTAACACCTCTTGTATTATCTTGGATGAAGCTGGAATCCATTCTACTAAGTGATGTATCACAAGAATTGAAAAATATTCATTATTTATTTCTAACTAATATAGAAAATAAAATTTTGAAAATAAATTTAAAGTTATTTATGACTATAAAATATACTATATATTTATAATGATAGCTTTATATATATGCTTATTCAATCAACAAATAAAATCAATATGTATTTTTCATAGCTAAACTAGTGTTTGGCATTCTTCAAAGTGCTTTGGCAACTGCACTGAATTAAAAACAAGAGACGGGGTGCCGTGGCTCAGAGGCTGGGCATGGTGGCTCATGCCTGTAATCCTAGCACTCTGGGAGGCAGTGGATCGCTCAAGATCAGGAGTTCAAAACCAGCCTTAGCAAGACTCTGCCTCTACTAAAAATAGAAAGAAACTAATTGACCAACTAAAAATATATACACAAAAAATTAGCCGGGCATAGTGGCACATGCCTGTAGTCCCAGATGCTCAGGAGGCTGAGGCAGGAGGATCACTTGAACCCAGAAGTTTGAGGTTGCTGTGAGCTAGGCTGACCCCACGGCACTCACTCTAGCCTGGGCAACAACGTGAGACTCTGTCTCAAAAAAAAAAAAGATAAAAAAAATAAATAAATAAAAAGAAAAAGAAAACACTTCCTGTCCTCAGGTAGCTTACATTCTAGAGTGGAGATACAAATGATAAACTCAAAAGTATAAAATATGCTAGGTAAAAATTCCTAGTAACTTAGAGCTCATTACCATCTGATTAGCATAACATGGTTGGAGCTTCGTGCATAATTCTAGAAAAGGTGCATACGCAGAAAGGGAAAGTTATATAACCTATCCTGTTATATATGTACCCTGTTATGTGATCTGTTATGTAACATCAATCTGTCAATCACCCCCAAAGATGGGAACTGGCCACTGACCCTGCCTAGGGAAAGGCAGGACAAACCAGTGGGCTTATAAAAGGCACCACGTCCTCGGCCTCCAGTGTCTTTCTGACTTTCTCCACTCCTGTAGACTGACCCATTCCCCTCTCTCTGGAACGTAGTTTCCTTTCGTGTAGCTTCCTTTACTTTCATTCTTTCTTTTATACAAAATTCTTTGCATTAAGTTCCTCTGTGTGAGTGATCACTCTGTCATCACTCCACTCAGTACCAGCACCCATTCTTGACACTGGGAACCCGCAGACCAGGGGAGATCCACAAAGACAGGACCTAACAACTACACTTCTGAGCTGAGAGACCCAATGTGTCTTTTCCCTGCTGTGTAGACACTGGACTGGGATAGGGGTGGGAGAATTAAAGCAGGAAGACAGTGACAAAGTTATTTCAATGTTCCAAGTGAGGAATGGTGGCAATGTTGACTAGGGTAGCAGTGGTTGGGTGATTACAAGTGGATGAGCTCTGAATGTATTTTGAAAGTATTTTATTGACAAGAAAATTTACTGGCAGAAGGACTGTGAGGTCTGAGGAGAAAAAAAATGAGTCAGAAATGCGTCATATATTTGGTCCATGTAACTGAAAGGTTGTTACTATTTATTGATAATTGAAAGCCTGTAGGGGGAAGAGGTTTAAGAGGTTAGGAAAGGTTATGTGTTCAGCTTAAAAATAATATATATATTTTTAATATATATACATCTTAATATATATATTATACACACACAGATATAGAAGTAGAGGGACAGGTGATGTCCAGGTAGATGTAAAGGAGATTATATATATCTGCATCTATATTCCCAACTCTTACCACAGTGTCTTGAAGTAGTGAAACCCTATAATATTTGCTGAATGAATGTTGAATGCATACACACCACAGGCAATTTGGTTGATATTACAAATAGAGTGTAGCTACATACAACCCAAATTTAAAATTATATATGGAATATTTTCCTACATTCTTTCACAAACATAATTTTAATAGTTGTCAAATACATTCATAAAAATTTTCCAAGTCTTTATCAAAGTATTTATTGAGAGTATATTATTGGTCTGTATTGAGATGGCATATATGCATGCTTGGGTATTTTTCTTAGTAATTGAATGAACTAGACTGAATTACTTAACTTTTTTGAGACACAAGTTCTTCATTTCTGAAATGAAGGTAGCAATATTGCTAAATTTTTCTAAGATTAGAATAATTATATGATAAATACCTGACAGAGCAGGGAATCAATAAACTATAGGTGTTATTAAATGTGTATCATTTAAAGTATATTAGAATTACATTAATTCATCAAAAGTTATAGAATTGCTGAGTCTCCTGACTATATCTATCTATTTATCTCTATATATGAATAAAATAAACAAAATATTATAGGAAAACATGTATTAGTAAAGTACTTGGCCTAAACTACTTACAAAAATGCCTAAAAGCAATGCAACCATGATGCAAACCAATTAGAAGATATCACAGTCCATGTTTCAGACTTCAATTATAAGACATTGAATTTTACCTCAAATTTCTTCCTTTTGTAGAAAATATTAATTATAAATGAACCAATATTGTATGTAAAATTGAATAGAATATGTCTTATTTTTCTAGAAATTTAAAGATGAAAATACTTTATGTTAAACTGTTCTCTATATTAGATCATTAAATCATTCTAACTGTACTTCTTTAGTCTAGTTGGTCTGAAGCTATTTAATTTTTATTGATGCCAATGTTGCAGAATAAAATTCAAATGCAGGCATTGCAAGCAATTTCTGTGTGTAGACATTCAACTAAATTATTTTTGTAATAATTTTTAAGCAAATTATTTTTGAAAGCTTCACTGTAACCTGTTTAGGCAGCCATCGCTAATGGAAGGGCATAAACATTAAAAGGTCAATGCTTTCAGTGCATTATATTACAACCACCAGAAAGTCAAGTCAAAAAGGTCACTATATATATTACATTTATTTTTTTCTGGCTACTTAGTGACTTTACCATTTGTAAATTACATATCTTTATTAAATATAACTGAGGTACTTGAACTTATTTTAAATAAAATCAGGAGAATGATATCAGCAAGATGGCAGACTACAGATCCCTGGCTCTACTCTCAAACAAAAACAACAATAACAACAAATAATCAACTACATTTGGACTGGATTATCTGAAGGACAGTGCTGGAGTACAGGAAGGAATTGGTGGAATCCCTGTGGAGCCTGAAAATCCAGATGGTAGCACACAGAGGAGGGCAAAACACTCCGCCTCTGCCCACTCCTCTCCCCTGCTAAGATGGGCTCAGGGCCAGAAGGAACTTCTCCTTATGGGAGAAAGGTAGGCAGGAGGCCCTCAGCATCCCCTATTACCAGCATGGACATCTGCATCCCTTGCTACAGGAAATTCCTGGAGTTCTCCCTCACAGGCTTTGAGCTGGGTTTGGGGAACTCCTCTGGAGTTCACAGAGCTGCATTGCTCCAGAGTAGGTGTCCATGTTGTGCACTCCTGTATCCCCATGACCTGAGCTGTTACTTGCAGGACACCATCTTGAAACTGGAGCCACTGCTAGAATGCATCCTGCTCCAAGGGCCAGGAGCTACTGCATCTCTCCATCCCTGAGGCTCTGATATTACTCTACCATGATCATGCAGGTGGCTGCAGCACCATAACCTCAGATGCTCACAGCCTATGCTCAGCAGAATGTCCCGACTCTGGTGATGGATCTCTCGTGGAGCCCTACACTCAGAGAAGAGGCAGTTCTGCATGGCAGGGAAGTTGATCCAGGGACAGAAGACCCACCACACAGAGTCACCCTCTGCCTGAAAATCTGTAGGAAGACCCCATACGCCCAGCAAGGCAGTACCATTGCAGACACAGATGCCCAGCAACCCAGGCCACTGAAGGCATTTCTAGACATCCCTGACTTGGATTTTACAGATGAAGAAACTAAGATTGGTATTTTGAAAAAGTAATAAAATGGACAAACCTTTATCTAGGCTAAGAAAAAAAGATAGAAAACTCAAATAACAGAAGCAGAGATTAAAAAGTAGACATTGCAATTGATACAACAGAAATACAAAGGATCATAAGAGACTGTTATGAACCACTATATGCCAACAAATTGGGAAACCTGGAAGAAATAGATAAATTCCTAGACACATACAACCAAAGCAAATCATGAAAAATAATAATAAATCTGAGCAGACCAAAAATAAGTGAAAATATTTAATCAATAATAAAAGGTCTCCCATCAAAGAAAAGCCCAGGATCTGACAGCATGACCACTGATGTACCAAACATTAAAAATAACTAATATCAATCCTTTTCAAGCAACTGAATAGCCAGTATGGAATACAATATGGGTTTTCCTCAAAACATTAAAAGTAGAACTACTGTATGATCCAGCAATCCCACAACTAGGAAATAAAATCAGTATGTTGAAGAGATACCTGTACTCCCATGTTTACTGCCGCACTATTCACCCCAAATATGGAATTAATCTAAATGCCCAACAGCAGATGAACAGATAAAGAATATGTGTTGTATATATTCATGGTGTATATACCATGGTGTACATACACAATGGAAAGAATATCCTATCATTTGTGACAACATAAATGAACTTGAAGAAATCTAAAGATATCTTTGGTTGGACTCCACAGTTTTGATATTTGTGCTCTCATTTTCTTCTAAAAGTCTGTAATTTCAGTTTCCATTTCTGATTTTTTTTAACTCAATAGATCTCTGAAAGAGTTCAATATTCAAATGTTTAAGGGTTTGGTAATATTGTTGTTACCTATTAATCATTCATTGATAGTTTTATTGCATTATGGCCAGAAAATGGGGCCCATGCAATTTTTTTACCTTTTGGAATTAAAGTTTCCTTTTTACGGTCTGATCACGTACTAATTAATTTTTTAAAATGTTTCATGAATGCTATTTTTCTCTTAGTGGGCTGAAAATTCCATAAATATTTCACATAAATCAAAATTTTAACTATGAAAAAAGAAGTAAGTCAGACACTACTATCCTACAAGGAAGGAGAAACAACAAACATGTATTGAACAGCCTCAGAAGGGCATCTTCTAAGAGATGAGGACTTGGTCCTAGGGCTACAGGAACTGAACTCTACCAACAGTCTGAATGTACTTGGCAGAAGACTGCAAGGTCCAGATGACAATACAGCCCTGCTGCCATCCTCACTGCAGCCTGTGAGACCCCGAGAACAACCGCTGTGTCCATCCCAGGCTTCTAACCTGAAATACTGCAAGATATCAAATTGTGGTTATTTTAAGTTGTTAAGTCTGTAATAATTTGTTACACAGTTAATAAAAGTTAATACGGTGTTCTGATAGACTCTAAAGAAATATTAAAGTCACATCATTTTAAAAAAGAAATAATGTGAATAATTCTTCTCCAGGAACCCCAGCATGCTCTCTGTAACCTTCCATGCATTGCTTTTGAGTTCTTGATATCTACCTCTAGATTATATTAGAGATTGACTTTGTCTAGACCCCCCAATCCAACTTTCTTCCATGGAATTACTAAAAACCAGAACCACTCGGTTTCTAAATCTAGATAAATTTTAGAGAACAAGCACACATCTGATGTATGGATCACACAAAATGTTCACCTAACTACCTACTGCCATAACCAGAGACATTGAAACAGCAGGATGAGAAAACAAGATAATGAAACAAGACTCCAAATCATAATGATACTCCTACCCCTCATAACACTGTATTTTTTCACTTGGCAGGACAATGGACATACTATTTATTTAATTGGATGTTTTTAAGACTAGGTTCCTGGCTCAAAACTATTGTACAAACTGATATTCCATATTATTATTCCATATTCCATATTATTATTCCATATTATATTAATTTCACTTTTTAAACTTTGTATCTGTTACTTGTTACATTTTTAGAGAATTACAACTTCTAACAAAATAATGCTTGCCTCACATTTTGAGATATTAACAAAAGATGATGAAGTAGACAAAATTAAACTTAATAAGGGACTCTAGTTAGAGTTAACTTGAGAGCCACTCCCTTTAAACATCCCTTGATGTTCAAAAGTGGCTAAAAGTGTTTCAGCACTGTCTCCTAGCTGCCATTCACTCCCTCCAATTGGAGATTTGTGTCAAGACAGATGTGTTCCAGCAGAGACACATCAAAACCTAACTGCATGATAATTGAGCAGTGATTTTTTTAAAAAAAAAACTTAATTAAAAGGGGGAAATGTGAAAAGTTCTCAGAATAAAAATAGTCACTTGTGTTAAAAATAAATAAAAACAACCCTGATAAATAAAGCCAGGGAAGTCTATGAAGAGACTCCTGCATAAATTCCTGACAACAAAAAACTCACAAAAGACTGCAAAACCCACAACCTTGCACAAAGGCCACTGTAACTTCACACTAGAAAATATTTCTGCAGGGATATCCGCCCAGCAAATGCCTTTTCAACCTTGGATTAGCATCACTCTTGTTACTGGTCCTTATATCCTAATATAAAATGTATATTATTTATGGCAATTTCAGTCATCCTGACAATAATTAACATACATGTGTGAAAAGTTGGTAGGATATCATAATAGCTAATTTTATGTGTGAACATTACTTGGCTATGGAATTCCAGGATATTTGGACAAACGTATTCTGGAAATCTCTGTGAAGGTGTTTTTCTTTAAGACTTCAATATTTAAATTGATAGTCTGAATAAAGAAAATTGTCCTTCCTAATGTGGTGGCCCTCCTCTAGTCAGTTCAAAACCTGAATAGAACATAAAAGGTGGCCTTCCCCTGAAAAACGAGGAAATTCTTCCCACCTGACTGTCTTCAAGATGGAACATAGGTTTTTCTCTACCTTCATATTTAACTGAAACATCAGGTCTACCTTGGTTTCTCCAGTTTATGAGGCTTTGGGCTGGAACTATAGCATCAGCTTTCCTGGTTCTCAGGACTTTGGACGTAGCTGCTACACAAACTGCAGCTACACAATTGCCTCTCCTTGCTGCAGCATACTGATTGCTTATCTTAGGACTACTCAGTCTATATTATCTCATGAAATTATTGTTCTAATAAATCATATATATACACACAAACACATGTGTATGTATGTATGTGTATATATATTTCTTTCTTTTTTTTTTAAATTTCAGCATATTATGGGGGTACAGATTTTAAGGTTTCAATAAATGCCCTTTCCCCCCTCCCCCACAAGTCTGAGTTTCCAGCATGACCATCCCCCAGATGGTGCACATCTCACTCATTATGTATGTAT
>VSMD01117971.1:0-66757 GCA_008750895.1 Mirza zaza | reverse complement strand
CTCTACAAGAAAGACACCTGCACTCGTATGTTTATAGCAGCACAATTCATAATCGCAAGGCTGTGGAAGCAGCCCAAGTGCCCATCAATCCAAGAATGGATTAATAAAATGTGGTATATGTATACCATGGAGTACTATTCAGCTCTAAGAAACAATGGTGATATAGCACATCTAATATTTTCCTGGTTAGAGCTGGAACCCATACTACTAAGTGAAGTATCCCAAGAATGGAAAAACAAGAACCACATATACTCACCAGCAAACTGGTATTAAATGAGCAGCACCTAAGTGGACACATAGGTACTACAATAATAGTGTATTGGACAGGGTGACGGGGGGGGATGGGTAGATACATATATAATGAGTGAGAAGTGCACCGTCTGGGGCATGGTTATGCTGGAGACTCAGACTTGTGGGGGGAGGGGGGGAAAGGGCAGTTATTGAAACCTTAAAATCTGTATCCCCATCATATGCCGAAATAAAAAAAAATAATTAAAAAAAAATGCAATACCCTTTACTATAGCCCCAAAGAAAATTAAATATCTAGGGGTATTCTTAACGAAAGATATAAAAGATTTATACAAGGAGAACTAGGAAACACTAAAAAAAGAAATTGCAGAAGATTTAATCAGATGGAAAAATCTACCTTGTTCATGGATTGGTAGAATCAATATAGTTAAAATGTCAATATTACCTAAAGTGATCTACAGAATCAATGCAATCCCCATCAAAATACCATCAGCATTCTTTACAGATCCAGAAAAAATAATTCTTCACTTCATATGGAACCAGAAAAAACCTCGTATAGCCAAAACAATCTTAAATAAAAAGAACAAACTGGGAGGCATCAGTCTTCCTGACTTCAAGCTATACTATAAAGCAATAATAGATAAATCAGCATGGTACTCGCACAAGAACAGAAGCATAGATATCTGGAATAGATCTGAAATACCAGACATGAAACCATCAGTATACGGCAGTCTAATCTTTGATAAAGCTGACAAAAATATACACTGGGGAAAAGAATCTCTCTTCAATAAATGGTGCTGGGAAAACTGGTCAGCTACATGCAGAAGAGCAAATCAGGATCCCTACCTCTCACCTCTCACAAAAATTCACTCAAGATGGATAACAGACTTAAACCTAAGACATGAAACCTTAAGAATCCTAGAAGAAGATGTTGGGAAAACCCTATCAGACATTGGCCTAGGGAAAGAATTTTTGAGGAAGACCCCAAAGGCAATCACCGCAGCATCAAAAATAAATAAATGGGATCTGATCAAATTAAAAAGTTTCTGCACAGCCAAGGAAACCATCAGTAGAGCAAATAGACAACCCACAGAGTGGGAGAAAATATTTGCTCTCTACACCTCTGATAAAGGCCTAATAACGAGAATCTATCTAGAACTTAAAAAAATTAACAAGAAAAAAGCAAACAATCCCATCAAGAAATGGGCGACAGAAATGAAAAGAAACTTCTCCAAAGAAGACATAATAATGGCATGCAAACATTAAAAGAAATGCTCAACTTCTCTAATTATTAGAGAAATGCAAATCAAAACCACAATGAGATACCACCTAACCCCAGTAAGAATGGCCTATATCAAGAAATCCCAAAACAACAAATGCTGGCGAGGACGCGAAGAGACAGGAACACTCCTACACTGCTGGTGGGACTGCAAATTAGTGCAACCTTTGTGGAAAAGAATTTGGAGATACCTCAAACAGCTAGAAACAGAAATACCATTCGACTCAGCAATAGCATTGTTGGGCATCTACCCAAAAGAGCATAAGACATTCTATTATAAAGACATCTGCACCCGAATGTTTATAGCAGCACAATTCACTATTGCACGGTCATGGAAACAACCCAAGTGCCCATCAATTCATGAGTGGATAATTAAAATGTGGTATATGCTCACAATGGAATATTACTCAATCCTAAGAAATGACAGTGAGCTAGCACCATTTATGCTATCCTAGATTAAGCTTAAGCCCGTTATCCAAAGTGAGGCGACACAAGACATGGAAAATGGGCTCCACATCTACTCGCCATCAAATTGGTACTGACTTATTTAAACTTTGGTTTTCAAATGGTGGCAATGCTCACCAGAGATTCGGTGTTGGGGGGGACCCAACCTTAGGGATGGGATGAGCATTTTGGAGGGGGAGGGCATAACTCTAACCCTTCTTAGGGAGAGGCAAAGATATACAATGTAACCAAAATGCTAAAAAAAAAAACAAAAAACTTTTTAACAGGTGGTGGGCAGGCAGGTGTGGGGAGGAGGAAAGGGGTGTATGCTTCCATAACGCGTGTGATGCACACCACCAGGGGATTGGACATATCGGGGGGAGGGAGGGGGCAGGGGCAATATTTGTAACCCTAACAATATTTGTACTTCCATTAGATGAAATAAAAGAAAAAAAAATTTAGTCACTTCCGGAACTCAGTCCTATCTACTTTTTCTCCACTTTTTATTCATACCTTTTCCAGCTGTATCCTGAAACAGACTTTCAATATACCTCAGGCCTGGATTACAACCAGGGCTTCCCCAACTACCATCAGTCAGTCCATACAATCTAGGTTAATTTTCTTTCAAAACAGCTTTCACATAATTCCCCTGCTCAAAAGCCTACAATGCTTTCCTATTTCTTATCACATTTAGATATCATATATATAAACTCTTCTGCCTAGCTTTTAGCTATAATATGGCTCTGTTTTTCCCATCCAAGTTGATTTTGTACTCTTTCTTAACCAACAGGCCCCCTTTACCTAAGATAACTGTGGAATTCCTTTGCCCTGAGGGAAAAGTTGAAGAAACAAGGAAAAGACAAAAAGGCACTGACATCCCTAACATCAAAAGTTTATTAACAATTGAAGTTAAGGAATATTTTTTAATGCATGCTGAGAAAACAGCAATACTCCAAACTTATAGGTTACTTACTATCTGATAAGCAATACAAGATGATGCTGAGAAAGGTTTTGGCATACACAACTATTGGAAACAGGTCATCAGAACACTTAAACATTATTAGAATCTTGTTATCAGAACACTGACATGTCACCAACTTTTTATGTTACAACAATTTCATGAACAATTCATCTTCTAACTCCTCAATGGCTATTTAAGCAAATAGTATTCAAGGTTAATAAACATTGATAATGGGGAGCAGAGAAGAAATACATGAAGAAATACACAAATGGTAAGTATCACAACATTTCAGAGCCTACACACATGAATACAACATTAAGAAACAGTGTTTTTGTTGTGTAACAATATTCAGCACCGTCTAACGCATGAGAAGACACTGCTTTGGTCCATCCACTCTTTCCAGCTTTTCAAAATGTTTCCTGGCATTGCGAATGTTGATCAGAGTAGCTGCAGAAGCTGAGGGATTGGGTGGGGAGACACCAACAAAATAAGTATGGGCAGCCAAAAGAATGCCTGACTAATAAAAACAAATAAACAGAAGAGAGCCAAATCCCTCAATGTATGTCACAGAAAACATACAGGCACCAAATTAACAAGATTTAATTTTTCTGAATAAGCAGAAGATTTGTTCATATTCTAAACACAAAATTTCCAAAATAAATTTCTGAAATCTTTTGGTTTGGAGCTAATAAAATAAAACCCATGATCTTATGTTATATTTTAATAATAACCTAAAGTAGGAAAAGACAGTGAGAAATAATTTAAACTTCTGGGACCATTCTAAAAATACTGCAAGAGCCTTTATTTCAATGTTTGGGTAGCCATGAAATCGTATAGAAGCACCAAACATTTTCTTTCATGCCCATAACAGAAATATGGAAATCTGGTACACAGGAATATGCAATGACATATAAAATGGTTCAGCATTTAATAGTTTAGAGTTTATATTGACTAGTCTTTTTTTATTTTATTTCAGGAGAGTATGGCAGTACAAACATTTTGGTTACATGTTATGACTCTGCCTCACCCAAGCCAGGATTAGAGGCATGCCCTTCCCCTACACAAGGTTCACCACGTCCATTAGTTGTGAGTTAAAAATATATATTATATGGAGTACAAATCATGGATTTGGTTTCTCTTTTTTTTTAAATTCTTGGATTTAGTAACTTGCTTTCTAAAGTTGCCATGAGGAGAAACATAATACCCTAGAGACCAAATTATTTTAAGCTTCAAAATATAGGTCTATTAAATAAAAAAACTATTTACTACTAGTAATAAGACAATTTTTTTTACCATAGTAAAGTGTATATAACATAAAATTTAACATTTCTAAGCATATAGTTCAGTAGGATTAAGTACCTTCACATTGTGCAACCATCCCCACCACAAAATAGTTTTTAACTACCTAATAAAGTACTACCTCTAGGGTAACAGTTTAAAGAATATGTGGCTTGGAACCTACGTCAGCTAAGTTTAAACTTACGAATGGATGGATCAGACATCACGACCATCACATAAGTGTTAGATGTAAAGATGTCAATGAAAGCAGCAAAGTTAGAGTTTCTGACTTCCATACTCTGGAAAGAGGCAGCCAGTTTGCTAGAGGAGAAAGGAGAAAAATGGTTCAAGAATGTAAACTAATAACAATATAAGAGGCTCTTATCTTTTATGTTAAACATTTTTATAGCATTAAACCTCAATTCAGCACTTCATTAAGATGTTTAATCACTAACCCCATTTTGTTTTCCAAGGAAACTCTAATACTAAATTTAACATGTTTTGGAAAGTAAGTAGCATGGAAAGTGGGTTAGAACTTGATATTGACTATGAAATGAAAATGACTTTAGATGTAGATTCATGTTAAAAATCATGTTATAAAGGACTTCTCTAATATTTAAGTGTATTAAGTTGAAATTTTCCTATTAGTGAGATTAATACCTATGTCTTCTTGATGTTACATTTAAATTCAAGAAATGAACCCATTTCTTTGAAAAAAGAAAAAAATAAAAGTAACTACATTTGCTTGTCATTGGCTATTTCTTCTTAAAAATGTTAGCATAAATATTCCAGAAAGTTTCAAAGTATGCAAAAGCATAAAGGGAGTAAACTTACACCTATTGTTCAGACATTAAACTTTTATCAGAATAAGAATTTTGATTATTACGTCTTTACTAAATTATGATGTTCAGCCATTCCTTCTTCCTATATTCACTGTTAGATTCAAATTTTATTTAACCAAAGTGGATATACAATGGTTAAATATTTCTAGACTCTCCATTCTGTACCATTTCTGAATCAGTACCCCACTATTTTAGTTACTGTAATTTTATAGTAAATTTTGGTATTTAGTAAGGCAAATTATCCTTTCTTCTTTTTCAAAACTCTCTTGGATATTCTCTGTTTATTTCTTCCTAAATAGTATCAAACATCTTGAAAGGGTACTATGCTTGGATGTTTTTCATATGATTCTTCTGTACCAGTTGAGTTTGCAGGAAAGGACAAGGACCTATATTTTAGTCAATTGTAGGCTCCCTTAGATTTTACCTTTCTTTCTGATTGAAGAAAGTATTCTGAATAAAGTACAGTCAACTAGTTATTTGAACTTCCCCAAAATGACAATAATTTTTTCCAGAGATAAATAGATCACACCTGCAAGATCTCTTACCTGCAGCTCAGCTTAAACTGCTTAATAATGTTGCTGATTTTCTCAAACCTATGGGCATCACGCTGCTCTTTACACTGATAGTGAGAAATCACCTATGAAAAAGAATATTGGACTTTTAACCCATACAAAATAGTCCCATCATCCTCTGCTACACCACAGAGCAGACATTTGTCAGTTTCTTGGTCACCCTAGTTTTCAGAGTAAACTTGGCACCTGGCTTACTGTCTCTTCTCCTCTGTCCATATTCTGCCAACATTCTATGTGAGTTCAACATCCATTCAGATGATAAAATTATAACCAAATGGTACTAGATTTATTAAATAATTTAAATATTACCTATTTTGGTTCACTGCTATTCTTTTCCACTTACTTTAGTCATTAAATGTTCATTTTATTTCAATATTTCATATGATGGTTTTTTGATTAAAAAATTACAAATCAAAAAGTAAAATACATAAAAATTCCTAGCTATTCTTGAGGCATACTTAATGTATTTGATTTTAACAAAGGCTATAACCAAGTAGCTTTTGGAATTATATTTAACCACTTCAGTACTGCGCTCACTGGCCGCGAAATCTTGCACACAGCCGACACTCCTAGTCCGCACAATAGTTTGTGCTGTGCATTGACGACGAATCCGTTTTTGCTCTTGTGTGATGAGGAAAGCTTTAAAGCACTGAAAGCTTGTTTTACTTTACAGGCAGCTTTACTTGTAATGCAAATCAGAATAGGTAACATATACATATATGTTTTCATTGTGTTATTTTTAAATGTTCACAATTTTATTTTGATAAATGAAAAATTAGAAAAGTTATATCACGGCTGTCGGCTAGAGTCGATGCTCGGTTGTGCACCTTCATATCATGGCTGTTGGCTAAAGTCGCTGTGCGTGTTCATCTGTGGCTATCGACTATAGTGGACGCTGGTACCTAAGTGGTTAAGAAGCTTAACTAGATGATTCTAATCCCTGAGGACTAACTTTTCATAAATGAACCTATTCAGGATGGATGGCCACAACAGTTGAAAATACTTCCTCGATTGTCAAAAATGGCAGATTAGGGATGACCTCCTGGCTCTGTGCTCTCAGAGAAGGAGGTGAAGAAAGTGGTCTAAATCATGCAAGTGGATAGTACTCCCACAGGATCGGCTTCGAGGAATTGCAAGGAAGCAACGAGGGTCAAGCAGTGTTGGGAAAACGCGGAAAGTGACTCAGTGGATTTGCCACAAAGTTCCAAGAGTGCGAGTTATACAGCAGGGATTGGAGCACAGGTCGGCTGCGCTCATCAGCCAGCCGGCTGGGACAGTGTGATCTGTCCCACAGGGGGATGTCTCCTCCTTCACCGACCCCCACACCCACGCAGGCAGGGAAGTGCCTGAAGTCAGTGCAAAGAGATAATATGGGTAGTCAGGTGGTTCGGAGGGGATACAGGAGCGGAAAGCAATTTGAACTCTCCAGTGCACTGTGTGGGGACTCTTTGGATGGGAGGGTCTGTACATGCCAGTAGCTCATGCTTCACATTTGAAGGGGCAGAAAAGTGAGAGAGTTCACTCTCTTGACTGAGTTGTCTGGTGGTCTTGGGTGGCTCAAGCTCCACTTATGAGGGGACAGAAGAGGGAGAGAGCTCGCTCCTAGACGGAGCCTACCAGTGGACTTGGGCTGATCAAGCTCCGCTGGTGAGGGGAAGAGGAACTCTGCGCAGCCTCTGGGGGGACTCTAGTGGCTCAAGCTCTGCCTGGGAAGGGGTGGAAGAGGGAGAGAGATCTTTCTCCAGGAGAAGTTGGGTGGTCCCCCATTCCACCCAGCCCTCAGTGTTTTGCGCAAAAAGAACAGAATCTGCCCTAGCAGGGTGGAGTCAGGAAGGAGACCGATTTTCCAACTGTGACCTGGGACAACAGTACCACCCTCACTTTCCTGTGTTTTGGGAAGATCCAACAAGAATATTTAATAATTCTTAATATTTATGCACCCAATGCAGGAGTACCAATTACATAAAGCAAACCTTCTCTGATCTAAATTGCATGTTAAACAACACTGCCATAGTAGCAGGGGACTTCAACACTCCACTGAATTAACTGGATAGATCCTCCAAACAGAAAATAAGCAAAGAAATAATGGGCTTAAACAAAGCTATTGATCAAAAAGGTCTGACAAATCTCTACAGAACATTCCACCCAAATAAAGTTGAATTTACATACTTCTCAGCAGCCCATGGATCCTTCTCCAAAATGGATCACATACTAGGCTGCAAATCAGATCTCAAAAAATTTAAGAAAATACAAATTATACCATGTGTGTCTTCTCTGACCATAGTGGTATAAAATTAGAGTTCAATTCCTACAAACACTCAATGCTTCACAAAGTCATGGAAACAATCTATTATTGAAGAATTATGGTGTAAAGGAGGAAATTCAGAGGAAAATCAAGAGTTTCTTCGAACAAAATGATAACAGAGACACATGTGACCAAAACCTGTGGGATAAAGCAAAAGCATACCTGAAAGGAAAACTAATAGCAATAAACACGCACATCCAAAAAACAAAGTTTAGATACTGACAACCAAATGAATAGACTCAAGGAACTGGAAAAGGAAGAGAAAACCAATTCCAATCCTAGTAGAAGAAAAGAAATAAATAAGATCAAAGCAAAACTAAATGAAATAGAGAATAAGAGAATCATACAGAAGATCACAAATCCACAAGCTGGTTTTTCGAAAACATAAACAAAATTGATAGCCCTCTTGCTAGACTGGCAATAACTCAAAGAGAAAGGATAATAATAAACTAATTATAACTAATAATAAACTAATAAACTCAATAAGAAATGAAAAAGGAGAGGTCACAACAGACACCACAGAAATACAAAACATAATGTTTGACTACTATAAAAAACTATATGCCCAAAAACTATATATAGAAGAAGAAATGGACAAATTCCTGGATTCATACAACCTCCTTAAGTTCACCCAGGAGTAAAGAGAATTCCTGAATAGACCAATCTCAAGCACAGAAACTGGAGCAGTAATTAATAATCTCCCCAAATGGAAAAGTCCTGGACCAAATGGCTACACTTGTGAGTTTTACCAAACATACAAAGATGAACTCACACCTATATTAAAGAAATTATTCCAAAACATTGAGAAGAACAGTAATCTTCCTAACTCATTCTATGAAGCCAATATCACCTTAATACCAAAGCCAGGAAATGATGCAACAAAAAATAAAATTACAGACCAATATCCCTCATGAATATAGATGCAAAAATCCTCAACAAAATTTTAGCAAACAGAATTCAGCAGCACATAAAAAAAAAAAAAAATTCACCATGACCAGCTGGGCTTTATTTCAGGGATGCAAGGCTGGTTCAACACTTGCAAGTCTATAAATGCAATTCGCTTCATAAATAAAAACAAGAACAAAGACCATATGATTGTCTCAATAGATGCAGAAAAAGCATTTGACAAAGTCCAACACACTTTTATGATAAAAACTCTTAACAAAATAGGCATAGGCGGCTCATACCCTAAAATTATCAAATACAATTATGACAAACCCATGGCCAATATCATACCTAATGGAGAAAAATTGAAATAATTCCCACTTCAAACTGGAACTAGACAAGGATGCCCACTATCTCCCTCTTCTATTCAACATAGTACTCAGAGTCCTAGCTACAGCAATCAGACAAGAGAGGGATGTTAAGGGAACACAAGTGGGTGCACATGAGATCAAACACTCGTTCTTCGCCGATGATATGATATTATATCTAGAATACCCCATGGATTTGTCCAAGAGACTTCTAGATTTGATAAATGAATTTGGTAAAGTCTCAGGTTACAAAATCAATATACACAAATCAGAGGCATTCATGTATGCCAAGAACCGTCAAGCCGAAACTCAAATAAAAAACACAATACCTTTTACTATAGCCTCAAAGAAAACTAAATATCTACAAATATATTTAACGAAAAATATGAAAGACTTATTCAAGGAGAACTATGGAACACTAAAAAAAGAAATTATAGAAAATGTAAACAGATGGAAAAATCTACCTTGTTCATGGATTGGTAGAATCAATATCGTTAAAATGTCAATATTACCTAAAGTCATCTACAGAATTAATGTAATCCCCATCAAAGTACCACCATCATTCTTTACAGATCTAGAAACAATCATTCTGCACTTTGTATGGAACCAGAAAACAGCCTCGTATAGCCAAAGCAATCTTAAGTAAAAGGAACAAACTGGGAGGCATCAGTCTTCCTGACTTCAAGCTGTACTATAAAGCAAAAATAATTAAATCAGCCTGGGATTGGCACAAGAACAGAAGCATCGATAATTGGAATAGGACTGAGGTTCCAGAGATGAAACCATCTGCATATGGTAAGCTAATCTATGATAAAGCAGAAAAAAATATACAATGAGGAAAAGAATCTCTCTTCAATAAATGGTTCTGGGAAAATTGGTTAGCTACATGCAGAAGATTGAATCAGGATCCCTACCTCTCACCTCTCACAAAAAATCCACTCAAGATGGATAACAGATTTAAACCTAAGACATGAACCCTTAAGAATCCTAGAAGAAAATGTTGGGAAGACCTTTTCAGACATTGGCCTAGGCAAACAATTCTTGAAGAAGACCCCCAAAGCAATCACCGCAGCATCAAAAATAAACAAATGGGATCTGATCAAATTAAACAAATGGGATCTGATCAAATTAACAGCCAAGGATACTATCATTAGAGCAAACAGACAACCTACAGAATGGGAGAAAATATTTGCTCTCTACACTTCTGATAAAGGTCTGATAACAAGAATCTATCTAGCACTCAAAAGAATTAACAAGAAAAAAATCAAACAAGCCCATCAAGAAATGGGCAATGGAAATCAACAGAAACTTTTCCAAAGAAGACAGAATAATGGCCTGAAAACATAAAAAAATGTTCAACATCTCTAATCATTACAGAAATACAAATCAAAACCACAATGAGATATAACGTAACTCAAGTGAGATTGGCCTGTATCAAGAAATCCCGAAACAACAAATGGTGGCAAGGATGTGGAGAGACAGGAACACTCTTACACTGCTGGTGGGACTGCAAATTAGTGCAACCTTTGTGGAAAAGAATTTGGAGATATCTCAAAGAGCTAAAAATAGAAATACCATTCGACCCAGTAATAACATTATTAGGCATCTACCCAAAAGAGCATAAGACATTCTATTATAAAGACATCTGCACCTGTATGTTTATGGCAGCACAATTCACTATTGCAAGGACGTGGAAACAACCCAAATGCCCATCAATTCATGAGTGGATTATTAAAATTTGGTAGAAGTTTATAATGGAATATTACTCAATTCTAAGAAATGACAGTGAGCTAGCACCGCTTATATTATCCTGGATTAAGCTTAAGCCCATTATCCAAAGTGAGGTGACACAAGATCAGAATAATGGACTCCACATATACTCGCCATCAAATTTGTACTGACTTATTAACACTATGGTGCTCAAAGGGTGGTGGTGGTGTTCACCAGAGATTCAGAGGTTGGTGGGGTAGACCCACATCTGAAGGATGTGGTGAGCAGTGTGGAGGGGAAGGACATACCTCTAACCCTTGCTAGGGAGAGGCAAAGATATTAAATGTAACCAAAATGTTAAAAAAAAAAAAAAAAACATTTATTGGGTGTCCGGTCGGTGGGAGGGGGGAGGAGGGGATGGGTATATACATACATAGTGAGTGTGATGTGCACCATCTGGGGGATGGACATGCTTGAAGCTCTGACTTGAGGGGGGAGGGGAGGCAAGGGCAATGTACATAACCTTAACGTTAGTACCCCCATAATATGCTGATATAAATAAACAAATAAAAGAAAATGCTTTCTCCAACACTTTCAGAATTTAAAGAAAACATGTCAATATCACATACAGGCTAAATACACAGATGCAAAGTTTCTATTAGGAAGCAAAACTGAGTTATTTGCCAGAAGAAAATTCATAGGGAAATTCCCTAAGACAATGCACAACTTTCAAAACATAATTCCTATACCAGTGGCAGAACAAGTCTCTTTGTTTGACTTCACCCCCCTCAGTGAAAATGGTCAACCACATCTAAATTTGGTTTTCCAGAGAAACAAAAGCTACCTGTTAGTATTAGTGAGGAATAGAGAACTTATATTAGGTTAACCTCTACTATTATGTGTGATGGACATGGCAGAGAAATATTGCCGATGTAAGATTCTGTTATATCATGTACATCAAGACAGACGAACAGCTTATTTGCTTATTGCTACTCACACTAGTAGGAAAAATAAGGCTCATGGTAGCACAATTCCAAGCAAGTGACCCCTTGCCAGTGGGCTGAGGCAGAAAGACACTCTAGCTAGGACTTCTTGCCTCAACTATACTAACTAGCAGGAAAAATGGCTCCCAAATACTGCTGTAGTTACAAATAAAGTTTCCACAAAGGAAGGGGGATAATTGTATTTTGGATTCTCTGTCCTCTGTTGCTATAAAAGCAAAAGGAACCAATGTTTAATAGTTTGCCAACCATATGCCAAGGCTTGTGCTAGATGCTTAACATTACCTTGTCCCATTTCAATCTGAACAGGACCATGATATAGATATTATTATCATCATTTTATAGAAGATGAAAAAAGCTCAGAGAGATTAAGAAATATTTCTAAATTCTTATTATTTTTTAAATTTCAAAACATTAAAGGGGTGCAAATGTTTTTGTTTCATGGATACCTTGTATAAGGCTTAAGTAGGGGTTATCACCAGAATAGTACATACACACACATAAGAAAAGAAATGTTTCTAAAATCTCCAAGCACTGGTAGAGCTCAGAAACAAATTATTTACTGGGAACTGCTCATAGAGTCACATTTACTAAGCCAATTAGCAATTATTTATGTAGTGCATTGTGACATCTCAAGTTTGTTTCTATCACTGCTATTTTAAAAATTTATTTATAAATATAATACTGTTTTTTGTACCTCCTCTCATGGCTGTACAAACAGTAGGTCTAATATAGTTATTAAGTTCAATTTGTAAGAAAAATAAAAATAGCAACATGCTTCTTTCCCCCTCTATTTCTCCCTCTGAACTCTTAGCTATAAAGCTATGTCACCGAGCTGACCATTACATCTCCTTCATGTTAAACTGAAGTTTAAACTGAGTTTTCAACTCAGTTTTGTTTTTTTTTTTTTTTTTTGGAGAAAAATGGGTAGGGTGTTGAGTTTTCTCAAAAGGAAAATATCTAACATTTCATAATAAAAGTCAATAGGAAATAGGAATCCTTTAACACAAATGGATAGTTATTAGTAGAAATAACCTGAAAAAAATTAAGTTTTACTAACTACTAAAGAGCTATACAACAAAGGAATTTGTTTCAGATCACTTCACCTCTTTTCAGGTCACGTGCTGGCAATATTACTTTATAAATAAGACTGTGCATACTGAAGTTGACAAGAGGGAAAAAGGTTCTTCCTGAAAGTGGCAACATGCTGTTTTCTGTTGGTGAATAGAAGGTACAATGTGAAGTACATCTGCAAAGCAGAAAGGTCTTACCAGAAAAGTAGCTCTCTCAAACAGAAGTACTTCATCAGCTTCGATAATTTCAGCAAAATTCCTTAGGTTCATTTCCAGCTGCTGAACATTGGGAATCAGCTGATAAACAATGCTGGACCAAGCCTAACAGAACAGAAACACAGTGTACTATTACTAACAGGTAATAATAGACCTTTCCTAGACCTTTCAAATGAGTAAGTAAACTATAACATATGGATAGCAAAATATGATGATAATTGAGTCCCAAACAAATACTGACATTAAATATAACACAAATGAAATGAGAAAATGAAGTTAATATTTTATTTTTATCCTTGAGTTGAATTTTTTTATTTCAAACACTTTCACAAAATGCTGGAAAAGCTTCTTTCCATTGATAATTAAAAGCAAACAAGTATTTAGTGCCATCATGTTGCCTTAGAAAAAACACTGAAAAATATGATCTACTGTGCTAAAAAGCTTCTAATGCAGGCATTTGACAAATATTTAAGTCCAACAGTGTAGATTTCTCTAAAGATCAGAACCTAATAATGCTATATTTAACATACACCTAAGAATCAATTTTGTGAAAAAATCAGAGCCATATGGACAAATGGCCTCTACCCTCAATGTGATAATATACCATTACAAGAGAAACTAGTAGTATTATCATTCCCAAAGATTTGTTGTCAGTTATATAAATTACTGACCCAACTGAATTAAAAATAGTCCATTGTATTTGCCTAAAATTGATTTCATCCAGAGGAGTATGACTAATGTAAGCAGCTGGAATTAACTATACCCTCCCTCTATTCTCTTAAGGCTCTTTTATTTGTATTTCCATTGTCATACCTCTTTCACTTTCACTCCAATTTATCTGGTTAGGTGTACTTTATTCTTCTCTCCCCTACTAGAGGACAGAACCTGGTTCTAAGTCATTTGCCTATCCAACAGCATTAAGTAGATATATAATGAGTGCTTGTTGAATAAAACTTAATATAAAAATTTAAGTCAGCTCTATGCAACATTGATGTAAGAGAGAGTAGTGCAATGTCTCTGTTCCAATTAGTTTTATTACTTAGGCATGAGGGTTCAGGTTCCAAGTTCCAAGGCTGGTGTTAATGTCACTGCTGAATTTACCTTGGGGAAGGCACCAAAGCTAACCACAGCAGAGACATTGTCACTCACAGCAGTGTTGTGATTAGCCAATTGTCTTTGGTCGTGTTATGTATTGCCATCCTTCACACCGCAGTTGGTTCTTAACAGTGCGTCATGTCCATCCTTATTCACGGTTACCTGTTCTATGGGAATAAGGCTTTGAGAGAAATTCGGCCCATATTAATCTAGAACAGTATTTCCTAGACAGGTATCTCAAAATGATCTGTTATTAGAGTGAGGCTGGGTCAACATAATATTGAGAAAAAATGAATTAGTTAAAAAAAAAAAAGCAATGACTATTTTTAAAGTCCAGTGGTTTTTCTCGTTGGCAAGTCAGGTTTCTGTGCTTCTGGTTGTAGATACTTGTCAGATGCCATTGATACTGAGGCTCTAGCTACCAGTGACAAAAAAGGATGCTTTCCCACCCAGAGCCATTGGATACCAGAAGCAGTTGGAAGGAAAGGTCTGACCACAGGAAGACCAAAAGTAGCCAGCCCTTCAAATCACTAGATCAGTAGAAGAAAGGGAGGAAACAGGATGGGAGCCTATGTGTCAATAAGGTAATTGCAGTTTTATCCATAACACAATTATTGTTGTAACCTCCATAATTAGTGCAAGCAGTGTGGTATCCATTCTAGCAATGGGAATAATCATTCTGGTTGAAAGAATGTGGGTCTTCAATTTGGCATGAAAGTTGAAGCTAACATCCTCTAAACAAAACGTGTCATTCTAAAATTCTCTTCTCCAATCTGTCCCCTAAATATTTTTCCTCTATTATCATCCAAACTTAGGCAGACTAGTTTATATCACGTAGAGGTACCTGAATACTAGACACAACTCCAATCAGCACTGATATCACAAAAGGTCAAAATGGATGATGGCAAGTAAAAACTCTGCTATCATAAAAGATCAGTATCAAATTAACCATGAACCAAACTGACTAATTCAGTGTGATTTGGTAGCTATGTCAACCCAATCTAAGATCAAAACCCAAATCTCTTAATGTTAAGTTTGATATTCTTCAATTTATTGTTGATTATTCCTTTTTCTTTTTCTTTTTTTTTTCCTTTTTTTTTTTAGTACAACAAATCTAGATGGCTACGAAATAGCTTAAAATCTTTTGGTTTTATTAATACCCTTCTAGCTTTTTTCATTCTCTCAAAATGAGAAAACTCAGGGAACCATACACACCTTATAGAGAGTTTCATCCCAGATAGATGTTCGGAAACAAGAACATTCCAATGGGCGAGACAAACGCCTCAGATCTTCTTCTCGCTCTTTAAAAATCTGAATTAAAAAGTCCAACATACTGATCAGCATATAAGAGCTCTCCTCTTTCATTGCAAAAATCTAAGATGTAACTATTTTAGTATATTTTAATCAGGAGTTTTTGCTCCCTTATTTTGAGTATGTACATTATTTCACAAACAAAGATGGCACAAATTATTTCAGGTCAGGTCTAACAGTCCCATAGCTAGAATTCTTCAGGCCTGCACTGCTTATGCGGAATGCTCACTGAGAGCACTACATATTGATAAATAAAATTTATTATATAGAAGAGTCTTAATAAAATATATCTAACACTCCAAATTACCAAATCTGGGTCACGTTAACATAGCTATACCCATATCAAGAATTTATAAATAAAAATACTTTAACCTTTGTATATATCTTTTTCACATATATATGCATATATACATTCATATATGTTAATTATACATGTACTGTATTTATTTAGCTATACAGATATAACCCCCCACACAAAAATATCCATCCTGGATGTTTCTATGATATATACATAGATGATATATATATTATATAATTCACATACACATGGAAAAATATATACGCACAGGTATTTTTCCATGAGTGTGTGTATTAGTGGTGAGTTATGTGCATATACACTATGATGGTTAATTTTATGCATCAATTTAGCTAGGCCATGATACCTAGACATTTGGTCAAACATCAATCTGAATGTTGCTATGAAGGTATTATCTATCTATCTATCTATCTATCTATCTATCTATCTATCTATTTTTGAGACAGAGTCTCACTTTGTTGCCCAGGCTAGAATGAGTGCCATGGCGTCAGCCTAGCTCACAGCAACCTCAATCTCCTGGGCTCAAGCAATCCTACTGCCTCAGCCTCCTGAGTAGCTGGGACTACAGGCATGTGCCACCATGCCTGGCTAATTTTTTCTATATATATTAGTTGGCCAATTAATTTATTTCTATTTATAGTAGAGACGGGGGTCTCGGTCTTGCTCAGGCTGGTTTCAAACTCCTGACCTCGAGCAATCCGCCCGCCTTGGCTTCCCAGAGTGCTAGGATTACAGGCGTGAGCCACAACGCCTGGCCTGAAGGTATTTTTTAGATGAGATTAACATTTCAATCAGTAGACTCTAAGCAAAGTAGTTTACTCTCCCAAAAGTAGGTGGGCCTCATCCAATTAGTTGAAGGCCTTTTAAGAGAGAAAAGACTGACATCCCTTGATGAAGAAGGAATTCTGCCTCCAAGCTGCCATCTGACTTGAACTGCAACATTAACTCTTCCATAGGTCTCCATTCTGTCGGCCTGCCAAGCAGATTTCAGACTTGCCAGATTCCACAAATCAATCTCTCTCTCTCTCTCTCTCTTCCTATCTGTGTGTGTGTGTGTGTGTGTGTGTGTGTGTGTGTGTGTGTGTATTTTTCACATATTCTACTGGTTCTGTTACTCTGAAGAATCCTCCTAATACATTTTCGTACTGAGAGTGGTTCTAGAGGAGAATCTTAAGGATTAGTTTTATGAATTAGTTCTGGGGTTTCTGGAATTGGTTCTCTAATCTGATTAGATTTAAATGTGCTAATTACTACATTTCCAGTTCAAAAGAATACTGATGTTCCATGGTACAATGTGGCAATAAAGATACATAAAATATTGTCTTTGGATACTGATACTCCTAATCAAATATTTGTTAAGAGGCAAGGTTCTGGATGACCATGTATATAATTTTGAACATTTCTGTCAAAATAACAAGTATAATGAGATTGGCTGGCAGATCCTAATTGTGCTGCACAACATGAGAAAAGGATGAGCTCAGAGATCTGAATTCCCAGTTCAAGCACTGTATAAATGACCTGAAAGTTTCCATGACTGTCCTGAAAGAAACCCGTACCTCCTATAGCTACAAAGCTGAGACTACTGAAAACCAAACTCAGAATGTCATACTATAAGTGGGTAAATTACAATGCAAACTGAATTTCCAACCTCACAGGGTATTTGCTGTTAAAGTAAGGACATTGTCTGGGAAGAAATGAGAGTCTGAAAATTGGAATGGGGGTCATACAGGAAGATCCTGATGAATCTGGGGACACTGAACCCTTAAATTCTAATGAGTCTTTTTTGCCAGTAGAAGTAGTCATTCCATCCCTATCTAAGGAGATTAACCTTCCATGGCCTGAAGAAACTAGAATAGAGTCCCCTGAGGTAGTTACCTTTTAAGACACTCCTGATTCACCCCCACTACCTGTCTTGCATCTAGATGTATAACTAGGTCTACTAATGATCTCTGGATTACCTCAGCAGATAAATAACTACAAGAAGCTGAAATGTTTGCTGTGGGTAAAGGGAATCTGGAATTAAGAAGGCAGCTATAAATGCCAGCTGTGATCATGTGATGAATTATACAAACAAGGACAAAAATTTTCATGAGTATGTCATTATTTTGTTATGATTGTGTGTATATGTATGTATAATACATATACACACATACATACATATATACAATAAATGTGTTTGTTTCCTTCTCTTATCCCCTTAACATGAACATAAGATATACAGATTTTATACCATAATATGTAAGTATTATTAACTTTACATTGTAACATTTAAGTTATGGGATAGCAAGGAAAAGAGTAAATATTATAAGGATTTTACATCCTCTTCTGGGGAAAGGGTTAGTGGATTTTTAGTTTTATGTAGGATAGTTCTATCATGTTAGGTGGAAGCATGACCATGTTATTGCCTTTATTTGGACATTAAATATGGTTTCAGGAGATGTGTATGAGTTGCCAAGTTGACAAGAGGTAGACTAAAATGGTTAGTTTCCTGTGTTAACTTGGCTAGGCCATGGTAGGAAGAAATTTGGTCAAAGAACAGTCCAGATATTTCTGTGAATCTATGTTTCAGATGGGATTAACATTTAAATCAGGAGACACTGGGTAAAGTAGATCACTATCCATAATATGAGTGGGCATTATTTAATCAGCTGAAGGCCTTAAAAGAAAAAGATTGATCCTAAAGAAGAGGGAATTCTGCCTCCAGACTGCCTTCTGCCTTGAGCTGTTACATCCACTCTCTATTGGGTCTCCAGCCTGCCTGCACTCAAGCTTTCAGACTTGCTAACTTCCACAATCAGTCAAGCCAATTCCTTAAAATAAATACCTTTCTCTTTCAGTCTCTGTCTCTGTAGAGACAGACATACACCTCATTCATTCTGTTTCCCTGAAGAACCCTGACTAACATACACATAGAGGGAAATAACTATCTTTGCTGAAATTGATATTTAGGAAAGTACACTAATCATTTTTACTTTGAAACTTCCAAGTATCAATCTTTAATAAAATAAAGAGTATACTTTTCTTAATTAAGTTTAAATCCCTTGAAGAACAGTAACATATCTTTGGAGATATTTATATAAGCATTTAGAAAACAATAAGGTGATCACTAAAAATCATGAGTGATTAAAACATCCATAAGGACCTCATTTACTGGAATGCTCTAAGTTTTGCTACTGCAATTTTGGCTAGGGAATAAAGTGATTTTTAAAGAAGTCAAAAGAGAACAAAATAACAGGAGGGCCATGCGCCCAGCTCAGGCTGCGATCCTGGGCAGGGAACCTCCTGGCCTGAATCGTAGCCAGGGGAGATCCACTGGCTTGAGGTCCTGCCTGTTGGCAGAGGCCTGGGCGAAACTGCATAATAAGGGAGGGTGGGAAGGAGCAAGGCCTGCTCCAGACTGCAGGTCTCAGACAGCCCCACCCCACAAGCAGACTTTCTGGTTGAGTGAGGCCATTTCAGCCTCTCCCTGGAAACTTTGCCCAGAAGCAGAGAACAGACTTTTGATCCCAGAAAACAGCATTTGTGGTGCTTGAGGGTAGGCTCACCCAACACTGCTCCACCCAGAATCACTCCAATCTTCCCCGACTAAGGCGCAGAATAAAGACACACCTGGAAGTACCAAGGCCCCACGTAGAGCTTGAGGCATTAGAGTGCCTCTCCAAAAGAACAAGACCTAATTACAGGACCCAAAAACAATCCTGCAGCCTGCTCCTCCCACCAAGCGCCACCTACTGACAGGGAGGTCATTCTGCACACCCTTTCAGCACATCTATTAACTCATCATAGAGAGTGTGGTCGAATCTCACCCACAAATACCACCTCTTGGCTCAGAGACTAAATAGGGTATGTCATTATTCAAAGGAAAATCTAGAGGTAAAAAGAAACAGCTGAGAAATGTGGGGGGAGATTGTCAAAAATGGCGGATTAAGGATGACCTCCGGGCTCTCTGCTCTCAGAGTGGGAGGTAAAGAAAGCAGTCTAAATCACTCTATTGTGTAGTACTCCCACAGGATAGGCTTTGTGGAATATCAGGGAACCTTCTAGGGTCAAGCAGTGCTGGAAAAAGGAGGAAAGTGACTCAGTGGATTTGCTGCAAAGTTCCAAGAGTCTGAGTTGTACAGCAGGGATTGGCTGGCTGGCTGCGCTCAGCAGCCAGCCGGCCAGGACTGTATGATCTGTCCCACAGGGAGATGCCTTCTCCTTCATCAACTCCCACACCCGGGCAGGCAGCAAAGTGCCCGAAGTCAGCATGAAGAGGTAACTTGGGCAGTCTGGTGGTTCGGAGAGGAGACAGGAGCAGAAAGCAATTTGAACTCTCCAGTGTACTGTGTGGGAATTCCTTGGCTGCGGGGTCTGTACACACCAGTGGCTTATGCTTCACTTTTGAAGGGGAAAAAAAAGTGAGAGAGATTTCTCATCTTAGCTGAGTTGTCTGTTGAACTCGGGTGGCCCAAGCTTTGCTGGTGATGGGGTGGAAATGGGATTTTTCACCCATTGGTGGAACCTCTCAGTGGACTCCGGCCGCTCAAGCTCCACTGGTGATGGGGCGGAAAAGGGAGAGTTCGCACTCCTTGGTGGAACCTCTCAGTGGACTCTGGCTGCTCAACCTACCCCCAGTGATGGTGCAGAAAAGGGAGAGTATTAGCTCCTGGGTGGAGACTCCCAGG
Organism: Mirza zaza; assembly: GCA_008750895.1. Taxonomy (NCBI): domain Eukaryota; kingdom Metazoa; phylum Chordata; class Mammalia; order Primates; family Cheirogaleidae; genus Mirza; species Mirza zaza. The sequence goes on along the minus strand of VSMD01117971.1, from coordinate 46,185 downwards.
GGACTCCGGCGGATCAAGCTCCGTTGCTGGTGATGGGGCGGAAAAGGGAGATTTTCTTGCTCCTTGGCGGTGCCTCCCAGTGGACTCAGGCAGCACAAGCTCCACCTGTGAGGGGGCAGAAGGTGGAGGGAGCTTGCTCATTGGTAGAGCCTCCTGGCAGACCCCAGTGACTCAATTCCACTGGGGAATTGAGTCACTGGGGTCTGCCAGGAGGCTCTACCGATGGGGGAGAGGAAGAGGGGATGGAAGAGGGAGAAATATTGCTCTCCAGTCGATGCCTCCCAGTGAGGTTGGACGGTCCCCCATTCCACCCAGCAGCCTCTGTTTTGCACCTAATGAACAGATCCCGCCCAAGAAGGGTGGAGTTTGGAAGGAGACTGATTTTCCAACTGAGACCTGGGACAACAGTACCACCGCCACTTTCTTGTGTTTTAAGCTGGGTATTTCACTCCAAAGCTACAGATTCTGGCCCTGGCCAGAGTTGTGAAACAAGACATTTTTCAAGCTGAACCCAGAGGCTGGTCTGCAACCTCCTCTTGGTTATTATCCACTGTTGGCCCATTTTTCATCAAAGCTCCAGATCCCTCCCCTGAAATGGTTTAGTAACAGCTTCTCTAGATTGCTATCCAAGCTGAGACCCGTGGCCATCTATTGAATGCAACTTGGTAAAGAGGGCCTCCAGACCCCAAGGATCAGCCCCCAGTCTTGGAAGCACAGAGTGGTGAGAGAGTCGGCTTTTAGTGCCAAGACCGGCTTGGGTTGCAGAGGGTCCTTATCTGCAACCAGGCCACTGGAATTTTGTAGGTAAGGGCCTGACCCCTCCTACGCAGGAGAAGAGCATACAGGCAGACACAGAACAGGCTCTCTGTTCTGTGTCCCTCAGCAGACCTGGGCATGGCCTCTTCAACAGCCCTGAGGCTTTTACATCATACAATCTAGATAAACCCTATCTTTGGAGGAGTAGAGTAATGAGAGTTGATGCCCTACTACAGACAGTTGATTTGGATCATCTGATAGCAGAATACAAGGGCTTGCCCTTGGTATCCAGGCAGTTGCCAAATTACAGGCTTGTGTTCTGGGAAGGAAAATCTCAACCAGAATCAATAGGAATTGCACCAAAAGACACCTACCACCAGGAGCTGCCACACATAAGCAGTGAAAGATCTCTGAATAACTTTTAAGCTGCTCCCCCCTAGCCACAGATCAAGCAACTTCTGAAATATACTCCCTTAGGGTTGCTGATACCTGTTGCTTATCTCACCCCATCTAAATAGGTAACAGGGGTCAAGGATCCCTTGGGAGTGGCACGACACTCATCAAAGACTGAGGTTCCTATTTACATTTAGGGGTTTAGAGCTCATTATATAGGTATTAGAATAGCTTGATAACCAACCCCCCATGCAAACCACAAGCAACAAAAAGAGAGTAACCTCATAGCTCACGACAATGCCTCCCACCTCATACTATTAGTTGTTATTGGAGTCACGCACACAAGAGTGATACAACACCTGGGTGTCTAAGCGAGGGATCCAATCTCACTAACTTCTATTAAAGGGCAGTGTAAAAGACAAAGATAACACAACAGGCTCAAAGTCCTCTAAGAATTACAGGACCAGAGAACATATCCCCAGATCTGCCAAGAATCATTCCTCTGGGAATCCCAGAATTTAGCTCATAATCTAGTCCCTGAACCCTCAGTCCTCGATAAAGCACCCAGATGAGAAAGAATCAGCGAAAGATCACAGGAAACATGAAGGAGCAGAGAGAAAACTCACTTCCAAAAGACAATATTCGATCTCCATCAACTGAAAGCAACTTACATGATATAATTAAACTGACGGAGGAAGAATTCCGAATATGGATTGTTAGAAATCTCAATGGAATTGAAGAGAAATAGAATCCCAACATAGAGAAACCACAAGAACAATTCAGGAAATGAATGAGAAATTCTCCAAACAAACTGAAATAATTCAGAGAAACCAAACAGTAATTCTGGAAATGAAGAAAACAATCAAGGAACTCCATAATACAGTGGAAAGCACCAAGAACAGGATGGACCATGCAGAGGAAGGAATCTCAGAGCTTGAAGATTATGCCTATGCGCTAAACAAACCAGAGGAAGAAAGGGAACACAGAAACAAGAGGCAAGGCCAAAGCTTACTGGAAGTGTGGGATTATGTAAAAAAAGCCAAACCTCAGATTGATCAGGATTCCGGAACGGGAAAAGGAACATTCGCAAGGGCTGGAAAACTTATTCCACCCAATACTGGAGGAAAATATGCCAGGCCTGGCTAGAAATCTTGATATCTAAATACAAGAAGCACCAAAACACCTGGGAGACTCAACGTGAAAAGGCAATTACCTCGTCATGTGGTTATTAGGCCGACCCTAGTAAACATGAAAGAAACAATCCTCCGTGTAGCAAGATGAAAGCAGCAAATGATCTATTAAGGAAAGCCTATCAGATTAACAGCAGACTTCTCATCTGAAACGTTACAAGCCAGGAGGGATTGGGTGCATATCCTTAATCTTCAAAAAACAGAATAAAGCCCAACCTAGAATTCTTTATCCGGCAAAATTAAGTTTTATCTATGAGGAAAAAATAAAGTCCTTCTCAGACAAGCAATCACTGAAAGAATTTGCAAAGACCAGACCAGCACTACAGGAAGTTCTCAGACCCCCATTTCTAACCAAACAGGGCAACAGCCTCTCCTCAAAGTAAAATCATGAAAGATTTAAAGTTTACATCTCGAACCACATGATGGAGCAAAGAGTAAGACAAAGCAACAATATGAATGGTAATCTTCCTCCAATTTCAATCCTCTCGATAAATGAAAATGGCTTAAATTATCCTCTGAAAAGGCATAGAGTGGCAGAATGGACAAAAATCCACAGGTCTAGAATCTGCTGTCTGCAGGAAGCATCTAACCCAAAGATGATTTCTGGCTGAAGGTCAAGGGATGGAAAACTAATATCCAGGCAAATGGAAGTAAAAGAAAGCAGGGGTAGTTATATTGTTTGAAGATAAAATAAGATTTAAAATAGTAAAAGTAAAAAAGGATAAGATGGCCACTTTATAATGGTGAAAGAGAAGGTCCAACAAGAAGATTTAACAATTCTTCGTATTTATATACCCAATCCAGGAGCACCAAGTTACATAAAGCAAATCTTGAAGGATCTAAACAGCATGTTAAACAATACTGCCATAGTAGCAGGGAACTTAAACACTCCACTGAATGAACTCCGTATATCTTCCAAAGAGAAAATAAGCAAACAAATAATGGGCTTAAACCAAGCTCTTGAATAAATACGTCTGACAGACCTCTACAGAACATTCCACCCAAATAAAGTAGAATTTACATTTTTCTCAGCTGCCTATGGATCCTTCTCCAAAATTGATCACATACTAGGCCACAAATCAGATCTCAAAAAACTCATGAAAATAGAAATTATACCATGTGTCTTCTCTGATCATAGTGGTATAAAACTAGACTGCAATTCCTATAGAAATGCTGAACGCTTCACAAAATCAAGGAAACTAAACAATCTATTATTGAAGAATTATTGGGTCAAGGATGAAATTCGGAGGGAAATCAAGAGTTTTTTCGAACAAAATGACAAAGGAGACACATGTTACAAAACCTGTGGAATACAGCAAAAGCATACCTCAGAGGAATACTAATAGCAATAAATGCTCACATCCAAAAAACACAAAAAGTAGATATTTACAACTTAATGAATACACTCAAGTAAATGTAAAAAGAAGAGCAAACCAATTCCAATCATAGAAGAAAAGAAAAAAGTAAGATCAAAGCAGAACTAAATGAAATGTAGAACAAGATAATTATACAGAAGATCAACAATGCCAGAAGCTGGTTTTTTGAAAAGATAAAGGAAACTGATAGCCCTCGTGCTATATTGAAAAGAACTCAAAGGGAAAGGACTCTAATAAACTCAATAAGAAATGAAAAAGGAGAGGCCACAACAGACTTCACAAAAATACAAAAGATTATGTTTGACTACTATAAAAAACTATATGCCCAAAAACTAAATAACAAGAAAGAAATGGACAAATTCCTGGATCTATACAACCTCTTGAAGTTCACCGAGGAGGTAACAGCATTCCTGAATAGACCTATCTCACGTGCAGAAATTGGAGCAGTAATTAACAACCTCCTCAAACGGAAAAGTCCTGGACCAGATGACTTCACTTCAGAGTTTTACCAAACATACAAAGATGAACACATACCTAAAGAAATTATTCCACAACATTGAGAAGGATGGTATCCATACTAACTCATTCTACCAAGCCAATATCACCTTGATACCAAAGCCAGGAAAGGACTCAACAAAAAAATAAAATTACAGACCAATATACCTCATGAATGCAAAACTCCCCAACAAAATTTTAGCAAACAGAATTCAGCAGCACATAAAAAAAAAATAATTCACCATGACCAGCTGGGCTTTATTTCAGGGATGCAAAGCTGGTTCAACATACGCAAATCTATAAATGCAATTCACTTCATAAATAAAAACGAGAACAAAGACCATATGATTGTCTCAATAGATGCAGAAAAAGCATTTGACAAAGTCCAACACACCTTTATGATAAAAACTCTAAAATAGGCATGGGCGGCTCATTCTTTAAAATTATGAAATCCATATATGACAAACTTATGGCCAATGTTATACTCAATTGGGAAAAACTGAAATAATTCACACATCGAGCTGGAACTAGACAAGGATGCCCACTATCTCCTCTTCTATTCAACATAGTGCTCCAAGTCCTAGCTATAGCAATCAGACAAGAGAAGGATTTTAAGGGAATACAAGTTGGTGCAGATGAGATCAAACACTCACTCTTCGCCAATGATATGATATTATATCTAGAATACCCCACGGATTTGTTTAACAGACTCCTAGACTTTATAAATGAATTCGGTAAAGTCTCCGGTTACAAAATCAATATACACAAATCAGAGGCCAAAACCATCAAGCTGAAACTCAAATAAAAAATACAATACCCTTTACTATAGCCTCAAAGAAAACTAAATATCTACAAATATATTTAATGAAACATACAGAGGACTTATACAAGGAGAACTACAAAACACTAAAAAAAGACATTGAGAAGATGTAAACAGATGGAAAATCTACCTTGTTCATGGATTTGTAGAATCAATATCGTTAAAATGTCAATATTACCTAAAGTCATCTACAGAATTAATGCAATCCCCATCAAAGTACCACTATCATTCTTTACAGATCTAGAAACAATCATTCTGCACTTTGTATGGAACCAGAAAAAAGCCTCGTATAGCCAAAGCAATCTTAAGTAAAAGGAACAAACTGGGGCGCATCAGTCTTCCTGACTTCAAGCTGTACTATATAGCAAAAATAATTAAATCAGCCTGAGACTGGCACAAGAACAGAAGCATCGATAATTGGAATAGGACTGAGGTTCCGGAGATGAAACCATCTGCATATGGTAAGCTAATCTTTGATAAAGCAGAGAAAAATATACAATGGGGAAAAGAATCTCTCTTCAATAAGTGGTTCTGGGAAAACTGGATAGCTACATGCAAAAGAATGAATCAGGATTCCTACCTCTCACCTCTCACAAAAATCCACTCAAGATGGATAACAGATTTAAACCTAAGACATGAACCCTTAAGAATCCTAGAAGAAGATGTTGGGAAGACCCTTTCAGACACTGGCCTAGGCAAAGAATTCTTGAAGACGACCCCAGAGCAATCACCGCAGCAACAAAAATAAACAAATGGGACCTGATCAAATTAAAAAGCTTCTGCACAGCCAAGGATACTATCATTAGAGCAAACAAACAACCTACACAATGGGAGAAAATATTTGCTCTCCCCACTTCTGATAAAGGTTTGATAACAAGAATCTATCTAGAGCTCAAATGAATGAACAAGGAAAAATCAAACAACCCCATCAAGAATTGGGAAATGGAAATGAACAGAAACTTTTCTATAGAAGACAGAATAATGGCCAGGAAACATATTAACACCTTTTGTACCACTCATGAGTTTTCTTGTGTTTCACGCCGTATGTTAAGGCACGCTCTTGAGTTTTCTCCTTTCATGCGCCATCTGTTATAAACCTAGATGTCAACACACTGTCTTGTCCATTAGGGAGAGTAGAGGTTTACCGCCAAATTTACAAGTGAAAACATCAAGCATGAAGAAAGGTGACATAATATTTTCTAGAAAAGGCGATATTCTTCTCGTAGCATGGACACTTCTGTCTCGACAACAAGAGAAAAACATGGAGAAACTGGAGAGAATATTGTAAAATCTGCCTGCATCAAGGAATACAATGCTCACATGAAAGGCGTTGACCATGCAGATCAATTCCTTTTGTGTTGTTCCAGTCTAAGGAAAACGATGAAATGGACAAAAAAGTAGTGCCGTACCTTATATACTGTGGACTTTTCAATTCGTTTAGAGCGTACAACGTCCTCAATCCACAAGCAAAAATGAAGTATAAAGAGTTTCTGCTATCGGTGGCGAGAGACTGGATAACGAATGACAATAAGGAAGACTCTCTGGAACCAAAGACAAATCTGTCCAGCTCTTCCCCTGGGGGTGCAAGGAGAGCACCTCATAAAGATCCACCGAAAGGTTTGTCAGGTGATATGAAGCAGCATGAACCTACGAGTATTCCAGCAAGTAGAAAGAAAAAAATTCCTACAAGAGCCTACAGAGTTTGTGTCACCCTTGGAGAAAGGAGTGAATCTAGGTACTTATGTAAATTTTGTTTTGTTCCTCTTCATAGACGAAAATGTTTTATGCAGTACCATACGTTAAAAAAGTACTAGGAACTTTAATTGTTGAATTAGTTGTTTAATTGTTTTGTAAATAAAAATGTCATAATTATTGAAAAACAACACCTAAAGTGCATTATGATCTGTAGTTATGATTTAAATAATGTGCAGTTTGCCCAATAATGTGCGGTCCCTGGCATATGTCTTAGAGATTTCTATGTGGTATGAAATGTGTTAAAAAATGCTCAACATCTCTAATCATTAGAGACATACAAATCAAAACCATTATGAGATATCATCTAACCCCAGTGAGATTGGCCTGTATCAAGAAATCCCGAAACAACAAATGCTGGCAAGTATGTGAAGAGACAGGAACACTCTTACACTGCTGGTGGGACTTCAAATTAGTGCAACCTTTGTGGAAAAGAATTTGGAGATACCTCAAAGAGCTAAAAATAGAAATACCATTCAACCCAGCAATAACATTATTAGGCATCTACCCAAAAGAGCATAAGACATTCTATTATAAAGACATCTACACCTGTATGTTTATGGCAGCACAATTCACTATTGTAAGGACATGGAAACAACCCAAGTGTCCGTCAATTCATGAGTGGATTATTAAAATTTGGTATATGTTTATAATGGAATGTTACTCAATTCTAAGAAACGACAGTGATCTAGCACCGCTTATATTATCCTGGATTGAGCTTAAGCCCATTATCCAAGTGAGGTGACACAAGATTAGAATAATTGGCTCCACATATACTTGCCATCAAATTGGTACTGACTAACACTATGGTGCTCAAAGGGTGGTGATGTTTACCAGGGATTCTGGGGGATGGACACGCTTGAAGCTCCGACTCAAGGGGGGAGGGGAGACAAGGGCAATGTATTTAAACTTAACGTTTGTACCCCCATAATATGCTGGAAAAAAAAGGAAAGAAATCAACAGCTGATCCAGATGGGAAGGCATCAGTGAAAAAACTCTGGAAATATGAAGAATCAAAGAGAAACACATCCAAAAAGGGGAACATGAACTCCCTAGCAATGGACATCTACTAGAATCAGAACAATAAAATGACAGAAGATGATTTTGGTATATATTGTAAAAAAAACTCAAATGATATTGAAAAAAAATGGATAACCAACACAAAGTAACAATAAAAATAATCCAGGACTTGAAAGAAAAATTCACTAAAGAAAATGAAATATTAAAGAAAAGTCAAACCAAACTTTGGAAATGAAGAATTTATTCAAGGAATTACAAACCACAGTGGAAAGCCTGAAGAACAGGGTATATCAAACAGAAGAAAGAATCTCAGGCATTGAAGATGACACATCTAAAATTAAATGAGTCAGTCACATATGCAGCAGAGAAATAAGAGAAAAGAACAAAGCCTACAAGAAATGTGACATTATGTAAAGAGGCCTAACGTAAGAATCATAAGCATCCCTCAGGGTGAGGAAGAAAATGCAAAAGGATGGGATGAGCTATTTGAGCATATAATGGAGGAAAATTTCTAGGCCTTACTAAAAATGTAAAGATCCAAGTACAAGAAGCTCACAGGACCCCAGGGAGATTCATCACAAACAAGAAGACACCACAACACATAGTCATCAGAATGACCAAAATAACCAACAAAGAGGCCCTACTACAAGCTATAAGGCAAAAGAAGCAGGTAACCTACAAAGAAAAACCCATCCGAATAATAGGAGACTTCTCAACTGAGATCTTACAAGCCAGAAGAGACTGGGGCCCCATTCTCACTCTTCTCAAATAGAATAATGCCTAGCCCAAAACCGTGTATCCTGCAAAACTGAGTTCTATATACGAAGGAGAAATAAAGACCTTCTCAGACAAGCAAAGAGTGAAGGAATTCATCAAGACAAGACCTGCCTTCCAGGAAGGACTCAAAACAGTGTTACACATGGATCAGCACAATAAATATGAATTTTAAATCATCCAAAAGATAAAGGTCAAAGGCCAGATATACAATGGCTCAAGAGAGAAATCAAAGCAACAAAATTCAACTCAACAGGATGAACAGAAATCTGCCCCACTACTCAGTTTCTCAATAAATGTGAATAGCTTTAACTGCCCACGAAAGAGACACAGGCTTGCTGAATGGATAAATATACACAAGCCTAGTATCTTCTGTCTTCAGGAAACACATATAACCCACAAGGATGCATTCAGACTCAACATGAAGGGATGGAAAACAATATTTGAAGTGAATGGAAACCAAAACAAAGCTGGCATGGCAGTACTGATCTCAGATAACTTAGTCATCAAATCAACAACAGTACCAACAAAGATGATCACTACATAATGGTGAAGAGTACAATTCAACAAGAAGACATAACAATTCTAAATATTTATACACCTAACTCAGGGGCACCCAGATTCATAAAGCAAATCCTACCTGATCTAAAAAAAATGATAAACAGCAACACCATAATAGGCGGAGACTTAAACAACCCACTGACAGAACAGGACAGATCCTCCAAAGAGAAAATAAACAAAGAAACAATGGACTTAAACAGAACTCTAGAACAAATGGGCCTGACTGACATTTACAGGACATTCTTCCACAAAACCACTGAATATACGTTTTTCTCATTAGCTCATGGTACATTCTCTAAGATTGACTATATCCCAGGCAACAAAGCATGACTCGAAAAACTTAAAAACAGAAATTATATCATGCATCTTCTCAGACCATAGTGGAATAAAATTAGACATCAACCCCAACAAAAACTCTACACAAAGTTATAGAAACTAAACAACCTTCTCCTGAACAATAATTGCATTAAGGAGGAAATCAAGATGGAAATCAAAAGATTCTTTGAACTAAATGATAAAGGAGACACAAGTTATCAAAATCTGTGGGTCACAGCTAAAGCAGTCCTGACAAGAAAGTTTATGTCCATAAATGCCTACATCCAAAAGATGGAATGATCACAATCTAATGAATTGTCTCACAGAACTAGAAAGGATGAGCAACCTGACCACAAACCCTGCAGAAAAAAAGGCAAATAACAAAGATCAGAGCAAAACTAAATGAAATTAATAAAAAAAAACTATATGGAAGATTAATAAAATAAAAAGTTGGTTCTCTGAAAAAAAAAGAAATTGACACACCTCTGGCTAGATTAACGAGAAGCAGAAAAGACAGAATTCTAATAAGCTCTATCTAAAATGAAAAGGGAGAAAGTACAACTGATGCCACAGAAACACAAAATATCATCTATGACTACTGTAAAATCATCTATGAATACTATAAAATCCTCTATGCACAGAAACTGGAAAATAGGAAAGAAATGGACAAATTCTTAAAAACACACAGCCTCCCAAGGCTCAATCAGGAAGAAATAGAATTCCTGAACAGACCAATAGCAAGTACTGAAACTGAAATAGTAATAAAAAAAAGCTTCCTAAAAAGACAAGTCCCAGACCAGATGGTCTCACACCCAAATTTTACCAGACCTACAAAGAAAAACTGGTGCCTATCATGCAGCAATTATTCCACAACATCAAGATGGAAGAAATCCTCCACAACACATTTTATGAAGCCAACATCACCCTCATACCAAAACCAGGAAAGGACACAACAAAAAAAGAAAACTACAGACTAATATTCCTTATGAATATAGATGCAAAAGTTCTCAACAAGATCCTAGCAAACTGAATTCAGGTGCTCATTAAGAAAAAAATCCATAACAACCAACTGGGCTTCATCCCTGCAATTCAGGTACGGCTCAACATATGCAAATCTATAAACATAATTCACCAAATAAACGGAAGCAAAAACAACATATGATCCTCTCAGTACACGGAGAAAAAGCATTCGACAAATTTCAACACCCTTTTATGATAAAAACGCTTAACAAAATAGGCATAGACAGGGCTTACCTAAAATGTTACATGCTATATATGACAAAACCACAGCCAACATCATACTGAATGCAAGAAAATTGAAAGAATTCCCACTTAGAACTGGAACCAGACAAGGTTGCCCTCTATCACTGCTTTTATTGAACATAGTGCTAGAAGTCCTAGCCAGAGTAATCAGACAAAAGAATCAAATGAAGGGCATCCAAATGGGGGCAGAATAGTTCAAACTATCACTCTTTGCTGACGATATGATCTTATATCTAGATAACACCAATAACACCAAAGATTCTGCCATCAGACTACTGGAATTGATAAATTCAGCAAAGTCTCAGGTTACAAAATCAATGTACAAAAATTAGTAGCATTCCTATACGCCAACAACAGTCAAACTGAGAACCAAATCAAAGACTCAATATCCTTCACAATAACAACAAAGAAAGTAAAATACCTAGGAATATTTTTAACCAAGGAGGTAAAAGACCTCAACAGGGAGCACTACAAAACACTGAGGAAAGAAATATCAGAGGAAGTAAACAGGTGGAAAAATCATACCATGCACAAGGGTCAACAGAATCAACATTGTTAAAATGTCTATACTACCGAAAGATATCTACAGATTCAATACAATCCCTATTAAAATACCAACATCATTTTTCACAGATATAGAAAAAAATAATTCTATGCTTTGTAGGGAATTAGAGAAGATCCCATATTCCAAAAGCATCCTTAAGCAAAAAGAACAAATTGGGAGGCATCAATTTACTAGACTTCAACCTATACTACTATGCTACAGTAACCAAAACAGCATGGTACTGGCACATGAACATAGACATAGACCAATGGAACAGAACTGAGAACAAAATAACAAAAGCAACAATAACATTAGCAAGGCCCTCACAAACTCAAGACCCAAGATACATACATACATGATTTTCTGCTAAATTAAAACAGAATTAATACTTTATGAGAGAGGGAGAGGGAGGAGAAAGCTAAAAATACTACTAGATATTTAAAACTACTTTTTTATGTCAAATTCAAAACACTGTGAAATGGATTTTGAAAGTCTGGAAGCTTCCCTATGCCAAAATACTGGAACAGGAGAGGCAGAACTGTAACTCGTCATGAAAAACACATATTCCTCAACATAGCTATTACCAAAAGATCTTTTAGTTAAATAAAGGATACCCTTGGACTCTTGGCTTCAACTCAAAGAAAACCTGTACTCTTCTACATGACCAGCATATTCTAAAACTGCTTTCCTTAGCTTTATCCTTGCAAATAGAAAAGGATCTTCTCTTTCAGATTGTATCTTAAAATCCATTCCTTTAATTTCATACTGAGCAAACTGAAACTAAACTATGTTGTGACTTGTCAGTCCTGGAGTCTCATAGCTAGGTAGGAGTTTGGTCATTATACTGTACTTTTCTATAATGCGTTCTTATAGCTTTCTATTTTTTTTTTTTCTTTTTCTTGGTGGATGAAGGCTGATATCTCCTACTCTGCTATCATGGTGACATCACCCCCTACTGTGTTCTCTAGTTTAAACATGTGTATTCAAAAGACTCTTTGAACTAAATTATAAAGGGGATACAAGTTATCAAAATCTGTGGGATACAGCTAAAGCAGTTCTGAGAGGAATAATTAACACCCAAAAATGCCTACATCCAAAAGACAGAAATATCATAGACCAACAATCTAATAAATCGTCTCAAGGAACTGGAAAAGGAATGGCAAACCACTCCCAATCCCAGCAGAGGAAAATAAATAACCAAGAACAGAGCAGAACCAAATGAAATCTATAACAAAAGAACCAAATAGAAGATTAATGAAACAAGCTAAAAAAAATCGATGGTCCTCTTGCTAGATTAACCAGAAGCAGAAAAGAAAGGATTCTGATAAGCTGCATCAGAAATGAAAAAGAGAAAGATTACAACTGATACCACAGAAATACAAAATATCATCTCTGAATACTATAAAAATCTCTATGCACATAAACTTGAAAACATGGAGGAAATGAACACATTCTTAGAAACACACAGCCTCCCTTGGCTCAATCAGAAAGAAACACAATGCCTTAATAGACCAATATCAAGTACCAAAATTGAAGCACCAATAAAAAATCTTCCAAAAAAGAAAAGTACTGGCTCATATGGTTTCACACCAGAATTTTATGAGCCCTACCCAGTAGAAAAGGTACCTATCCTCCAGAAATTATTCCATAATATCAAGAAGGAAGGAATCCTTTCCAACATGTTTTACTAAGCCAACATCTCCTTGTTCCTAAAGCTAAGAAAAGGACTCAACAAAAATAGAAAACTACAGGTTAATATCCCTTATGAATATAGATGCAAAAATTTTCAAATTCTTACCAAGCCAAATTCAGCTGCTCATCAAAAAAATAATCCATCACAACCAAATCGTCTTCATCCCAGAGATGCAGGGATGGCTCAACATTTGAAAATCTATAAATATAATTCACCACATATATAGAGATAAAAACAAACCATATGGTCCTCTCAATAGACACAGAAAAAGCATTTGACAGAATTCAGCACCCTTTTATGATAAGAATGATTAACAAAATAGGCACAGATAGGACTTACCTTAAAATTGTAAAAGCCATATACAACAAACCCACAGTGAACATCATACTGAACAGGGAAAAACTGCAAGCATTCCCACTTAGAAATGCAAAAATACAATGGTGCCCTCTATTACCACTTCTATTCAACACAGTGCTGGAAGTCCTAGCCACAGTAATCAGACAAGAGAGGGAAATTAAAGGTATCCAAATAGGGGCAGAAGACGTCAAACTATCATTTTTTGCAGAAGATATGATTTTGTATGTAGAAAACCCCAAAGATTCTGCCAAGAGACTAGTGGAATTGATGAAAAAAATTCAGCAAAGTCTCAGGCTATAAAATCAATGTACAGAAATCAATAGCATTTATATAGGCCAACAACAGTCAAGCTGAGAACAAAGACTCAATACCTTTCACAACAGAACCAAGAATAAAATATCCAGGAATATTTTTAATGAAGGAGGTTAAAGGCCTCTACACAGAGAACTATGAAACACTGATAAAGTAAACAGCAAAGGATGTAAACAGATGGGAAATCATACCATGATCACGGATCAGCAGAATCAACATGTTAAAATATCTATACTACCCAAAGTGATCTATAGATTCAATGCAATCCCTACAAAAATACTAATAACATTTTTCGCAGATCTAGAAAAAATAATTCTGTGCTTCATATTGAACCAGAGAAGACCCCGTATAGCCAAAGCAACCTTAAGCAAAAAGAACAAATTGGGAGGCATCAATTTATCAGACTTCAAGTGTACTACAAGACTATAGTAACCAAAACATCATGGTGCTGGCACAAGAACAGAGACATAGACCAATGGAATAGAATTGAGAACCCAGATATAAAACCATTCTCATAATGCCATCTGATCTTTGACACAGCAGACAAAAACATACACTGGGGAAAAGAATCCCTATTCAACAAATGGTGCTAGGAAAATTGGAGAGCCACATGTAGAAGACTGAAACAGGATCCGCACCTCTCACCACTCACAAAAATCAACTCATGACGGATGACAGACTTAAACCTAAGGCATGAAACTATAAGAATTCTAAAAGAAAATGTTGGAAAAACTCTTATAGACATTGGCCTTGGCCAAAAACTTATCAAGAAGATCCCAAAAGCAATCACAGCAACAACAAAAATAAATTAATGGCACCTGATGAAATTAAAAAGCTTCTGCACAGCCAGGGAAATAATCATTAGAGCATACAGACAACCTACAGAATGGGATAAAATATTTGCATGCTATACATCTGATAAAGGGCTGATAACTAGAATCTATAAAGAACTCAGGAAAATCAGCAAGTAAACATCAACCCCATTAAAAAGTGGGCAAAGCACATGAAGAGAAACTTTTCCAAAGAAGACAGACTAGTGGCCAATAAACATATAAAAAATGCTCAACATACATCTCTAATCATCAGTGAAATGCAAATCAAAACTGCAATGAGATATCACTTAACTCCAGTGAGAATGGGTTTTATCAAATAGTCCAAAACAACAAATGTTTGCATAGGATGTGGAGAGATAGGAACACTCATACACTGCTGGTGGGACTGCAAACTAGTACAACCTCTGTGGAAAGCAATATGTACATACCTCAAAATGATACATACCTCAAAATGATACAAGTAGAACTACCATTGGATCCAGCAATCCCACCCTGGGTATTTTCCCAAAGGAAAAAAATACATTCTATAAAAAACACATCTGTATTTGAATGTTTATAGCAGCACAATTCACAATTGCAGAGATGTAGAAACAACCTAAGTACCCACCAATACATGAGTGGATTAATAAAATATCGTATACATATACCATGCAGTACTACTCAGCCATAAAAAATGGTTAACTTAATATCTCTTGTATTAACATGGATGGAACTGGAGACCATTCTTCTAAGTGAAGTATCATAAGAATGGAAAAATAAATACCACACGTACTTACCATTAAATTAGTACTAATCAATCAACACTCATGTGCACATATAGAAGTAACATTAATTGGGGATCAGGCAGGTGGGAGGGGGGAGGCAGCGATGGGTAAATTCACACCTAATGGTTACAATGCACACTATCTAGGGGATGGGCATGCTTGTAGCTTTGACTCGGGTGGTGCAAAGGCAATTTATGTGACCAAAAGTTGTACCCCCAAAATATTCTGAAATAAAAATTTTTAAAGATATGACTTCAGGGATAACCCCCCAAAAAACATTTAAAAAAATAAACTTGTGTGTATTAATTCCCATTCCAGAAAAGAAGAGAAATATACAATATCGATGCAATTATGAGGGACCTGGCACAGTACCTAACACAGTGTGGTTGGCACTTGAACTGGAGCAGACCAGTTTCCTAAGTCAATCTAGTGATAAAAGCAACCTTACGTCATCTCACTCCTGGTGGGTCTTCTAGCCTTGACAGTATTTCCTTGCTCTGAAGAATAGTGAAACAGGGACAGGAAACTTATTTTAAAAATAAATAATGGGTTCTTAGTGTTATCATGTGGTCAGATTCCTTACCAAATTTTGGAAATTATTTGCTAAATGAATATTGTCTTTCCCTTACCATGGACAAAAAGAAGTGTGTTTAAGAGTGTTGTTTTGTTGTTGTTGTTTTTGAGACAGGGTTTGCTCTGTTGTTGGTGCTAGAGTTTAGTGGTATCGTCATAGCTCACTGCAACCTCAAACTCCTGGGATCAAGCAATCTTCCTGCCTTTGACCCCCAAGTAGCTGGGACTATAAGCACACACCACCACACCTGGCTAATAAGAGTATTTTTTAAAGCAAATGACAGAACCGCATTTTGAAAGCTTATGCTGAGACTTTTTTCCCAAAAAACAAAATGGTACGAATTTACCTATACCTCTACAAAAGAAGTTTGCAAAGCATATTAACCATTTGGTGTAGCACCTTTTCTGTTTCTTACCAGGTCCCGTTGATCTTCCTGTACCAGATCCATTTTGTGTACCAAGCAAAATATTTTGGCATCTGGAGAGTTCTGCAGAATGGCCTCTAGGCACGACTGGTAATAATGCATGTCCTTTTCCAGTTCACGGCTCTCCACATCAAAGACATAAATCAGAACCTCCACATTTCGGAAGATGTTGTCCCGTTGGCTGGTGAAATAATTTTCCATGAAGGTGTCTTGTCTGGTAGGAAAAAAATCTAGATAGTAAGCAAGTCCTCAGTTCAGTCACCCCTGTTTATGATGTTTTCGTTGGTTTCATCAATGGAAAAGATAATCTTAAGGCTTAAATTTAAAGGGCAAATAATAACAAATAGGTCTGGTCTTACCTTCTTACCCCCTGAACCGCAACTTGCACCACTCTCTGCCCCCTCATTATGTTCTAAACACACTGATCTCTCAATTCCTCAAGTGGCCCATGGCTTATCCTCCATGGGACCTTTACACATGCTGTTTATTCTGGTTCCGATGCTACCCCTCTGCCTCTTCATCTAACTCCTGCTTGTCCTTTTAGATTTCAGTTCAATCCATACTTCATCACAGAAACCATCCAAGAACTCCCTGACTTGGGTCAATCCACTATATGTAGGATCTTATACCAATACATTCCTCTTATTTCCAATATTTACCACAAGTGTGATATTGTACTTGTTTGTGTATTTTAATTAATAGCATTCATTTCCCTAGACAAGTTCCATGAAGGTAAGGACCATGTCTATTCCCCATTGTTTTCCGGGTTTTAACAGTGTTAAGTGCTCAATGAACATTTGCTGAATGAATAACTCCATAGTCAAATATTCTAAACTCTACAAAAATGACTCAAGTGATAACAGTTTTAGGAGAATGTTGCTCTTTGCTCCTTAGACTATATGCCGCTTCCCAAGAAGTTATCAATTACCAGCTGGCCAGCAGAAAACAGTAGCATTGTATAGTGGAGGAAAAACTCATGAACCCAGGTTCTAGTCCTGTACTTTGATATTAATTAGCTGTGTGACCTTGGGAGAATTATAATCTCCTTGGACTTCATCTGTCTTATCAGCAAAAATGAAGATCATATCTTAGTGCCTAAAAGAAAAGGGACTTGGGACTAAATTCTTGACACAGAAAATTAGAAGCAATGATAATGAGGAAGGATTTTTATGGAGAAATCTGTTAGGGTGTTAAGTGATCCATCTACTAGCAGAAATGGAGTCATTTTATTATAGAGTATTTGGCTATTGCATTATTCTTTCAACAAATATTCATTGAGCACCTACTCTATGGCTGGCTCTATGCTAGGAGCTGGGAAACACTGAGCTAACAATACCTATTTATTTTGTGAGGTACTTTGCTATGTGTTTTTGTATATATTATCTTAGTCATCAAAATAACCCTATGAGCTAGTACCACTGCTATCCCTATTGTATAGATGAAGAAACTGTGATCAAAGAGTTTTAAATGATCTACCCAAGATGACAGAGCTAACAGAACTGAAATACAAATCGCAATTTAACTCTAGAGCTAACACTGCTAACCACTGTGTACTACAGCAGTTCATCACAGAGATGCAAATGGCCACAAGGTAGGAAGTAACATCAGCACAAAAACACAGTGTGTGTGCATTTGTGGTGGGATATTTGGCAAATGCCTTCGTCATAAGAGGAAGAGCTGTCTTCTACTCTTCCAAAAGCAGGTAACTCAGAGAATATGTGCTCAGAGTCTAATCTACAGTGTTCAGACTACCTGGAGGTAACTAAAGAAACAACTAAGAACAAAGCAGTAAGGTGTGACAGCTAAGAGGTTGGCACTGGTGTCAGGCCACCTGAAGAAAAAAACCTTAATTTATTCCTCTGCAAAAGAGGGAATAATTTATACCACACTACGAATACCCAAATGGAACCTGTGTTAGTGGTACTTAAACATGGCACATACAGAGGGTACTTTCACAATGACGTAAGTCAGAGATCTTTATTTAATCAAGTGCCAATTTTGAAAGTAATTTCTATTCAATGTATTTATTACAAATAATAGTTACTCTAGGTGTATTCACCATGCAGATTGTACTAGATGCCATAATTATTGCCATCAGCTTCACAAACAAATAAGCAGATGATACTTACCCACCACAGTCCCACAGGTTCAATACCAGGTTTCCCAGAAATCGAACATGAGAATGTTCTACATCAACTGGAAGACAAATATGACAAATCTAATAACTGTAGTATGGGAGATGAAATTCAAAATAACCAAAGCACTAACCCATGAAATTTAGGAGGACCAAAGTGGAGTGAAATGCTCAAAGCCACAAGAAGGTGATTTTCAGCTTAGTAGTGTGGTTTAGTGGCAAGGTAGGCACCTAAACTACCCTGAGCTATGGAACTAGCTATCATGTAAGTCATTTTACTTTTTAGTAGTTTAGTACTTAGAGCGGAAACAACCTCCAGTTATAATACTGATGTTAAAAATTACAACATATAAGGCAGAGACATATACCACATCTTCCCTGTTCCACCTGCCCCCACCAACTTCCCACACACAAAAATTTAAAAAAACAAAAATAACAAAACCAAACATAAAACATAACCAAACTAACTGCTGCTATTGATTTCTCTTTCAGTTAAAGACCCTGACTTTTTCCCATTTTGATTCCTCTGTTGACATTTAATTCATTGCTAGCTCTTTGCAATCTCTCTTAATCCCATTCCTTATTTTACAACTCACCACTAACATTAAGGAAGGCCTTTATCATCTCATGATTATCCTACAAAAGCTCCATATCTGACTTTCCCCCAAGAGAGCCTTAACCACTTTTACTTCATCCTATAGGCTACTGCCAGGCTCATCTTCTTAACACTACTTTGAACATATCACTCCCCATTCAAAAATCTTTCAATAGTTCTTCCATGCTTATAGGGGGGCATTTAAGGTCCTTCACGATTTGGCTTCCAATCTATCTATATATTCCCCAATGATTCACATTAATAAAGCCTTTCACTCCAGCCCAATTTGGTTTACCCACAGTCCTCCCAAACCCCTACCTCCCCAACCACCAAGATACCTTACATCAGGGGTCGCAAACTTGCTAATAGGGGGTAGGCCAGTAAATGTACATGAGCAAAGCTGGTTACATACATAAGGCAGACATCCACCCAACAAGACAGTGGAGTGAGTGGCAGTTACTCAGCTGTTACTCATTTGCCACGTAGGAACATGGGTTCCAGGTTATCAGAGCTTTAAACTTTTTAATAGTAGTGGGAAATTGAGATTTTTATGAAAACTTTCACATGTTGATAACTAATTCTGATTTTTCTAAAACATTGCATGGGCCAAACGAAACACATCTGCAGGCCTCATCTAACATACAGGCTGCCTGTTTGCGACCTCTGCCTCATGCTTCCCTCCCCCCTTATACTTCACCTACTCTGTTCATCTGCCTGAGAAGCCCTCCCCATCTTTATTTCAAAGTTATATTCATCTTTTAAGACCCAACCTAAATCCCATCTCTTCTAAAACCCCTGTCTGGCTACCCCCACTTACCATTATCTCTCCTTCTGAATTCATTCAAATATTTATTAAGCATCTACTCTCTGCCAGGCACTAAAAATCTAAAGAGGAATAATGAAAATTTTTATCCTGAAAATTTCTCAAAGTCTAGAAATTATCATCTATACAATTTATGTGATAGTCAATTGATCACACAGTGGTGTTTCTTCTATGACTATTTCAAAGATGTTGCTTAAATTGACTGCTATCTAACTTTTGCACAATTTTATCTTATAAACTGTATCATAAGCAGCAAAGCATTATTTAAAAAGCATGGGCTTTGGAGTCAAACAAATCTGGGTTCAAATACCAGCTCTATCTCTGTGTGACCTGGGGTAAGTCACTTAAGCTCTGAGTATTAGTTTTTTCTTCTATTAAAAGAAAATGGTAATACATAGTATTGACCTCACAGGATTACTGTGAGGATTCAATTAGTTATCATATATAAAGTGCCTGGCACATAGTATGTGCTCAAACTACTTCCCTTCTCCCCTTTACTTCCCCCTTCTTGGAAAAGGAATTATATCTTACATGTCTTTGTATTTCCAACAGAGTCTACGAGAGAGTAGGTGCTCAAACTGCTATTAATTTGAAGACTATGTATACGGTCTAGTACTAAAAAAAAAATGGAAAGAAGTGCTACTGAGAAAGGGAAAGACAATAATAAAAGAAATGATAGGCTTCAGTGACTGTTTAGATATGGGGCATATGGGATAGAAATTTGGTTTCTCCTCCCATATCATAGAAATTGTTATGAAGTGACCAGTGGCCCCATTACCAAATCCAGTGGACATTTTAGTCCTTGTCTTACTTTCTGCAGCATGACACTGTTGACTACTCTCTTCTTCTCAAAAAATTCTCTTCTCTTGGTCTCTGGTATCACACCTATGGTGTCTCTGGGAGATCCTCCCTCACAGGCTCCTATTCTTCTTTCTGTCCCTTAAATGTTGGAGTTCTTTAGGACTCCATCCTTGGCCACCTCCTCCAAGGCAAGCTAAGCTATTCACATTATTTTATTTACCATTTGGATACTAACAACTCGTAAATAGGTATCTCTAGGACAAATTTCTCTCCTACCTTTCTGATTTATATATTATACACCTCCATTTGAATTAACCACAAGTATCTCAAACTCAGTGTATCTGAATATAACTCAATCATCTCTCCTTTCTTCCCACAAAAATCTATACCTGTTGCAGTCTTCTCCATCTCAATGAATTTAAGTAAGTCAATAGCTTACTTTTACCCTTCAGTCCACTTTTTCCCTCACCATTCTCCCCAAATCTACCAGCAAGTCCTATTGATTCTACCTCTTAAAAATATCCCAAATCCATTTGCCCCTCACCATATCTACTACCATCACCCTAACCCAAATCAAGCCCCTGCCATCTCTTACCTGGTCTACCAAAATAGTTTCCTAATTGGTCAACCTGTTTCTACCCTTGCCTCTCTCTAATCCATCTATCCTCTATATTCTGATATAGCAGTCTCTCCAAAATGCAGATTTTTATTCCATTCTTCATAAGAAAAAAAAAAAACTCTCTGTATGTGCATGATTATATACGCCCAGAAAACAAAGGGCCAGAAGGATAACCTCAATACTACTAACAGTGGTTGTCCCTATGATGTAGGCCTGAGAGTGAGGGAGGGAATAGACTCTCTACACATCTGCAATGTTTGAATTTTTCACAAGTATTATTTTTATAATTAAAATTAAAAATTAGAATAAAATATATATCTGATCATGTTAATTTTCTGTTTAAAACTCTCTCTACCCTCAGTTCAAACTAGTTCACTTGGCTTATAAGACACTTTATGATCTAAGCCCCCACTTCCTAATTCCCTCTTTAGTCTCTCATATCCCCTATATGGCCCTCTGGCTCTCCTAGTCTAACTGCCCTGATGTCATAAGAGTAACTACAAAGAACCAAGAACAGGCCTTTGAGGAATCACATACACTTATGGGGCAGAAAGAAGAAAATACTATGATAAAGATTTTTTAAAAGGGGGGGGGTGAAGGGATGGTTAAAGATAAAGTCAGAAAACCAGGATAATAGAGTATTAAATAAAAGCCAAGGGAACAGAGAATTTTGAGAAGGGAGGAAATCTTAGAGCCGTCAACAGTGTTTCAGCCTAAAACATTTCATAATAATATTTTTATCGACAAGTTTACTATTCCAACAAACACATTTTACTAATAAATTAATAACACCACCATCCTACATTTTTACTTCAAATTTCAAAACACAGTAGGCTCTAAGTTTAACAAAATAAAAATGGACTGTTTTCAGCAATGCCAAACTACAAAAACACTAAAACATTAAAGTCAATGTAATATTTTTAAAGTACTATTTTACTACTTTTAAAGAAAAGCAACAACTACGTAAAAAGGAATATCTAGTAAAAAGTAAGGTACTATATGTATTTTAAACTAGTCTACAAGCTTAGCAATAGAACCAAAACCTTTCTTCAGCAATGACAAACTAGCTAATGATGATACACTAAAGCCTTAAGGTCAACATATTTTTAAATATACTTTTACTACCTTTAAGGAGATACAGTAATTACTAACAAAGTATTATCAATAAAGGTCCCACTCAAGATATTCTTAAGGGCAAGAGCCCCGTCTCATTTACAGTGTCTAGCACACAGGAAGCTTCAGAAAAGTACTTGCTGAATAAATGGTCTGCTTTAATATATAGGATTCATATCATTTGCAACTTTCTGTTCATAATGATACTGCTAAATTATGTCAAAACTACTCTAAGCACTTTGAATGGTTTTAAACTGTTGGTTGCAAGACTATTCTCTGGATTCGGGGTAATAAATCAACTCTGCTGATCAGCTAAAACCAGAAACATCAATTGGAGTAGAAAAACGTGCTTCAACAAAATGTGCAGAAATCAAAACAGAAAGACAAAGAAATCTGCCAGGAATTGTTAGGGTAGGGTAAGCTAGATAGGCTTTGGTATAATGAATAGAGCAAAAGCAAAGATTGACATTTCAGCTTTATTGCTTACTAGTTGAATGAGATTGACTTCTAAGTCACAGTTTCTTCATCTATTAAAATGAAATTAATATGAGGACTAAAGTAGATAAAAGGGCATGCAAAAGTCTGGCGAATAACAGTTGTTCAATAAACATTAGCTTCCTCTAATCAAATGAAACTATACTGATATTAGGCTCAGATATTTACCCTGGTAGAAAAGAAAAATTTTAAAATCTATCAAATCAGCAGAGAAAAGTCTGGAATGGCCAGAGCCACAGATGTCAACTCTAGAGGTATAAGAGACCATAGGACTTCATCCTGACCAAACTTTTTGACCAATGACTTAAAAGAAAACCAGAAGAGATACTTATCAAATGTACAAACTGCATGGAACTAGGAAAGATAGCTAATACATCAGATGAAAGAATAAGGAGCTAAAATGAAAATAGAATCCATTCCCTTTTCCATGGATATGGAAACTGAGACCCAGATAAATAGTGACTTGTCCTAGATTTCATAGTTAACAAACACAGGGTACAAGAACATATCATGGACTAAAACAAACAAAATTGAATAATTTAATTTAAAAAGCACTTACTCTTAGGTTCAAAATATAACTGCACAAGAACCAGAAGAATATGTGTTTTAATAACAACATATGTGAAAAGGAACTGAGGTTTTTCAGTATGACGCTATATAATAAAGGTAACTCCAAAAAAGGAGGGTAGCAATTAGACTACACTAACAGCAATACAATGTCCAGAATAAGAGATGAGAGGCCCACTCTGCTCTAATCAAACCATATCTGCATTCAAATCTCAGCACTTTAAGAAAAATGTAGAAAAGTTTGAACGAGTCATTTAAAACGCTTCAAAATTATTGTAAAATGAAGAACAGATGAAAGAACTAGAGATGTTTAATTTAAGGAAGGCAAGATTTGGGAAGCATGGGATGACTAGGATAAATCGAGACACTAACTATCCTCAAATATTTGTAGAGGTTTAAGAGAATAGAAAGACAACTAGTTAACACAAAAAAGGTGAATTAGAGTTGGGGCTATACCTAAGAAATAGTTTTCTAATCATCAAAGCTGCCCCAAATATGAGAGTCTACATTCCACTCCAAGCATCATGAGAACAGAAATGAGGTTTCCTTCTCTTTTATATCCTAGGGTCTAGAATATAATGTGTTTTAAAAATGTTCTTAAAACTAGAGTTTCAAGAACATTACTCATAGAGTAGTGGGTGACTTGTCCATAAAAGCATTCAAGATGCTAGAAACCCAGAATAGGAATCACTGAAAACCAGGTAGGGTAATGCTTTCCTCACCTAGAAACCAAGGTAGAATCCAGAAGTGCTCAGATGCTACAAAAAGAAATGGCATTACAGTCCAGAGATTGAAAGGCTCTCCCAGGATTCTAGACTTACTGTCCTGGCAGCCACAGCAGCCAAGCCAGTCTATACTAACATTCAAACCATAAAGGGCAATAACACATTTCCCAAATCAGAGCTGAAACTCTAATGAGAAGATCTACGTATATCCAGGAAGAGAAGTAGAAGAATACAGATCAGATCAACCTCCCTCCTTCCCATCCCTACAGTTTATCTTTTAATGAAGACAAAGACTAACTACTACTTTAACAAACGTATGAGATTTTGTTATGTTTGTTAATACTTATGAATTTCCCTTTGTATAATAACAGTTAAAAACACTCTCCCTTCAAGACACACAAATAAAAGGGTCCCTATGCTTGTTTAAGAAGTAGCAGGATAAACAAGTTGGTCAAGGGCATTCCACTTCGTAAGCAACCAAGAAAGGAAAGAACTTCCTCAAGAGAGCAAGCAGTAGTAACTGGAATTGGGCCACACCTCTCTGAGGAGGCATGCAAAAAGGGGAAACATGCTCCATAATAAATCCCTCAACCTCTGCATTCCCAAGCTACTGCAACAAAGTGTGTTATGCAGATTATTAATAGTTAAGATCACCTGACTTTACAATAAGATAGAACATCTTACTTGTTGCACCAAGGCGACGCGTGTCTCTTGCAATATAATTTGCAAAGATAATAGACCTCATGCTGGTCTTACCAGACCCACTTTTGCCCATCAACAGCACCTAAAGACAAAGTGGGGAAAAAAGAAGGGAAAAAAGTAAAAAATCTAGAGCAAATCCAATCTAAAGAGATCTATTTTTCTCCTGCATTTGATGTTTTACTGAAGTGCCAGTACTAACAACCAGGTGCAGATACTGTTCCCCAACCAACAGTGAATGTAGAGATCCTTAGAATTCCAGGGGCCAGGCATTTACCTGTCACAGGTCACACGTCCTCCTGGTGATAGAACTGCAGTGAATTTATGTTACTAATATGCATTATGAATATGTTCAGAATCAGATTAGAAAAGTACTATCTTGAGAGGAAACTGAACCCTTTTCTCTCATAATCCTATAAAGTTTTATGGACTGAACTATCTACCAGGGGATTTCAGTTTAAAGTCCCTCCTTCTGTTCAAGGTCAACCTTTCCACCTCTGACCCTGATCTCATCCCCTTCACATCCCTTTCACCTCCACGATCTTGTTCCATTATCTACTCTCTCTCTTTTATTTCTTTGCCAAAGCTTATCATGGCCTACAATATCAAGTTGTTAAATTACATATAAGACCCTCCTAGATCTAGCCAATCTACTTCTCTGCCCTCATCTCTTGCCCCTCCTGGCCTGGAACTTTTAGCATCCAGCCACACATAACTGAACTGCTGGTAGTCCCTTTGATTGCTCCCAGCCCTCTGGGAGGTACTGCTTCTATGTCTTTGTTTCATGTTGTACTCCCTGCCAGTAATTTTTCAATCTCTTTTTTTCTTTCAGCTACGTTAAACTTATCCTTCAAGACTTTGTTCAGTAATCATCTTCTCAAGAAGCTTCTCTGATCCCAGTGCACTAGATTGACTTAAGTGTCTTAGTTCTGTCCTCCCACGCCACTGTTATATCATTGCAAAGACCATTATGCATTGCAGTTACTAATTTTCGGGGGGCGGGGGGGGTCTGTCTCTCATAAGACTCTGAGCTCCTGAAGGGGAAATTCCCCTTTGTATCTCCAGTGCCTAACATATAACAGATGCTCAAAATATGTTCATTAAAAGAATGAGCAAGTTATCAAAACAAAGACACAATGCAAGAGAGTTTTTAACAATGAGAATTGTCCACTGGAAAGGGTGGCTCTTATGGAGGTAAATGGCCTTCTTGTCAATGTCAGTGTTTCACAAAGAGAAGAACACCTGTCAAAATGCTGTATATTCTTGCATTAGAAGAGAATTGAGTAAAAGTGACTTTTAAATCCTTTCGAAATAAAATTTATGAAATATGTTTCTAATTACCTTGCCTTTCAAATGAAAGGGATCCACGTTCCACCAAGATATTTTATAAAAATTTCTAATTACAAATATATGGAATATTAGTAATAATGTATTCAGGCTTGATTTAATCTAGCAATTTAGCTATATAATTTTATCTTACTAAGGAAATGTCACTGATGAGCCAGTTTAAAGTTGCCACAAGAAAGTTTATTTTTTTAATTAAAAATTTTAAAAAGGAACAAAAACAATTGTATATATTGGGAATACAATGTGTTGTATGTATGTATGTGTGTGTGTGTGTGTATATATATATATATATATATATAGTGGAATGATTAAATCAAGCTAATTTTTGTTCTTAATCATGTGGAAATTTCTGGTATTTTTAGGCATCCCTCTTGATGGCAACTTTAGACAGGCTCATCAAGAACATTCCCTTAGAAAACTGGAGTCACAGAACTAAATTATTAGATGAAGTTAATGCTAAATATAGTACATTTCTTTTGTTTTTTAATCAAAAATCTTGCTTCAATTGCTTATAGAAAGACTTACAAGGCTAACTGTATTAGGTAATGATCTAAGTGCTCTATAGGTATTTACTCGTTTAAACTTCACAACAACCCTATTAGATAGGTAATATTATTATTACAATTTTACAAATGAGGAAAAGGAAGCCCCAGATTAAGAAATTTGCTCCAGAGTTTTGTTCTTAGCAATTCTGCCTAAACTTCAAGGTGGGGCACAGTACCAGAAGAGCACAAAAGGAAGGAGTACCCAATTCCATCTGGGGAGCTCATGTAAGATCTTATAGTGGTAAAATTTGGGTTAAAAGTAAATGTACAGGCAGAAGCTCATGCAGTGTGTATGTATGGCTTGCACAAAGTGCAAATCAGTTTGTAAATCTGGAAAACAAATTCTGTATGACTTTGATAGGGTGCATAGGTGTGGCAGATAGTTTAGTAAGGAATAGATTTTTAAGTCACTATTTTAAAATCCATTTGGATTTTATTCTATGGGCTTTGGGAAGTTACCAAAAGTTCTTAAGTATGTGAATGATCCAGTCAGATTTACACATTAGAAAAATTAAATCTGATAAGAAAGAAGTGGGGCAACAGTTAGAAAGACCATGTAGAAGGTTACTGCAATAGTCCAGGAAAGATTATATATATTATATATATATATATATTCCCCACTACACCACGTATTTCCTGAATAGCAAGTTCTTACCTTTACTTTCATGTTTTTGATATACCTAACACATCTTACCTTTTTCTTCATAGCTGTATTTGGTAGCACCCACCTGTAGATATAAACCAAAAGACAAGAGTTTCCATGATCTAATTGCCTTAAAAATTGAAATTAAAGAAATATAAATAAATGTGGAGGTGCAAAAGACCATGTTTAGTACAACAATTGAGTACAGTTGTGTGGGGGACCTCAGCTAAGTAGAGGTCACCATATTCCTAAATTATAAAACTGGGTTTATATTCCTTATCCCCCTAATTAGAAGTTCAGGAGATAGCTCCTAGGAAGACATTTTTAGGAATATATATAAGCCATTAAAATTCAATTGTTCCTCATCATGAAAAATTAATCAAAAAAAAACATACAGGTGTTTTAATAAATCAAATATGTTCATATTTGAATATTGTCTATTTTTAAAAATTTCAGCCTTATATTTTTAAAAGCTGGAAGTATCTTTACTCCTTCAGCTTTCCTTCCAAGCCATATTTCACTCATCACAGACACAAAGTACATATAACACAAGTCTCACAATTCAGTTACAAATTGGTACAAAGGCACTCTCAAGCCTCTAGTCTCTGACCAGGAAATGCTAACCCTCTTCTTAGTCTCCCTATCCACAAATTGGTGATATCAAATCTCCTTTACTGATAATTCAAAGCAACTCAGAAGTGCTTCCTCAATTAAAACATACCATCACCACCACCAGTAATATCAGCCCTGTCCTAAGGGTTATTTCTGCTCAGTTAGCACCACTCTACTTTCCAGTTTATCCTGCAGTCAAAAGCATGATACCAATCAACCTTACTGGTAAATCAAGCAATTTATCACTGGGGAGTGGGGAGAAGTGCTCTACTTCCAGAACTCTCTTCAATTAGAACACCCCCCCTTACAGGTTTGACATAATACCCTTCACCCACCCAAGCGGTCCTTCCGGTTCCCCTAATGGAGAATCCATTCTCGGCCCCAGATTTTCTTTCTCCATCTTTTTCTCAGAGTCACAGTCTTCCATCGTGCAACAAGTCCTTTCCAGTCCCTTCTAAATCCGCAGTACTCTTTTTTTTTTTTTTTGGTTTGTTTTCTCGTTCACCCTCTCAACCGCTTATTCTCATAGCCTGCGGCCCTTAGGCCTTCTCTATTCTTGCCTCTGCCTTTGTCCACTGGGGGGCCGCGTTCTCCACGGTTACCTTTACTGCCCCGAATTTGGCCTCAAGGCACAGCCAGGCTCGCCAGCTTAAAGGCTAAGTGATTCGGTGGTACAAAAGAAGAGATGAAAGAGAGAAAAAGATACGTGGGTTGGGGGTTCACCCAAGTTTGAGCTTCAGGCCCCAGGGTCTCAAAACCCAAAAAAGGTGACCACCCGCAAAGAGGTGGGGACCGCTAAGGCGGAGGTGGCAGAAAGAGCTGACCCGTGCCGTAGGCACTAAGCAGCCAACGTCTCAGCCGCCTCGTTGCTCCCGAGCCTGGCCGCCGGTAGAGTCCGCCGGCGGCGGCAGTTACGACCTAACCGCCCGCCCTTCAGAAGCCCAGATACCTCACCGCAGCCACCCGACTGCAGGCCAGGATCACGTGGGTACCTGCTGTAAACCCAGAGCCTGTCACGTGACTGCCGCTACCCAAGGGTGGGTGGGCTGGGAAGAATACCATAGAGACTGCTCCAGGAAAGCCAGAGTGCCGCCTGGCAACGTCACGTGGCCCTAGCTCTCACTCAGAGCCTCGGGCTGGGTAAGGCCCTGCGAGCCTCCAGGCTCTTAAATAGTGGGCCGGCGTGGCCTTACCCACCTGCGACAGAGAATTAAAAGAAATGGTTGCAATTTCAGTGCCGCTGAGCTAGCTGTTTTTACTGCTGCTTGACTTTAACGGGTTTTGGCGGGGAAGGCTGACACTGTCTTTGTCTTCCTGCTTTTGTTGTTAATCTTTGTAATCGAGTCTATGATTAAATGAATTAATACATCTAAAGCGCTGTTACTTTTCATCTTAAGCTTTTCTGTAGTATATATATTTATATAATATATAAATGGCATATTAGTAACAAATAAGATATTAACAGTTTATATATTAACAAACATGTTAATATAAATATCACTTACATATTTATAATACCTATTGCATACTATGATGTCTTATTTATATATTATATTACTTTTATATATTTATTACTTACATAGAACCATGTACATATATTACTTTCATAAGAAAAGAAAGGAAGGGAAATTGCACAGAAACAGGGTACTGTCTATTCCCAGACTTCCCACTTGAGGTCCTTGTCCTCTCCACGACTGTCTTGCCTCAATAAAAATTTATTCTATTCCCATTAGTGATCCTTAGCTCTGTCATTCGCTAATCTCCTGCCTCTGTCCCATCACCTACCCGCAATTGAGCTCCTATTATAATTTTCCCTGTTTGGTGAAAGACCCTGAGTCCCAAACCAGAAAGTCATTTTACCTTCACTGCAGCTTCATGCAAGTCAATGAGACCAGGTCATGATTGGTCTGTTTTCTACAATCTGTCCTCTGTTCATCTTATTGCTGCTGTTTTTGTTTCTGCTGTCATAAACTCTGGCCTGGATAATTGCAATAGCTTTATGAACTAAAATAAAATCCTTAGACCTGTGGTAACTGAATGGACCCCTCTTGGCCAAGGGGACCCCAGGAAAACCTTAAAACTGAGCTCCCAGCCATAAAGGGATGGGAGAGATAAGTCACAATTAGAAATGCACATAATTTCCCTTTTTCATAAATATTGATGATGACTCTTATAGCTTATTGAATGTGTATATTTGACTACCCCCACTCAGTATAAAATCTTGTTTCTTTCGTCTGTCCTTTGAAGCACGTGTGCCTGGCTTCTGGCCAAGGCTCTGCTTCCCAACATATTTGAGTGGCTGCCAAACAAGTACAAGCCTTTATGAGGAATAAAGCTCTCCTTTTCCCAAAGTATAAACCTCAGTAATTTTTTTTTTAGTTAACAGCTTCCTAAGTGACTTTTCTACAGAGGCAGCTCCAAATGGGGTTAGGAGTGCATAGGATAATCAGCTCACCCACAAAAACATTCCATGTAATTTATGCATGCTTGCTTTGTAAAAGCAGCTTTTAACTTACTACCTCCAGGCTTCACTAGCCAAATTGCTCCCTTTAAACCTCTCTTTTATAAAAATTTGCTGTCTCCCTGACACTGCTGGTCTGTCTTGCCTCCTCCTCTAAACCATCCATCTTCCTACCAGCTGCTTGAATTATTTTATAAAGCACAAATCAGAGGCTATTTCTCTGCTTTAAAACACTTCCATAACTTAAGGAAAATGTGTATCAACACAAGAACCTTAAAAGCATAGCCTATAGCTACTCACTAGCTGTATTTCTCTACCCATTCTCACTGCCTCACTCCCTACCTCACTCAAGCTTCATGAGGAACTGCTAGTAGTTGCTTCAAAGTGCCAAGCAGCAAGAAGTAAGAAGAGGAAGGAACATATAAAGAAGGGGAGGGGAGAAATGAAGAAAAGGGGCATAAGTAGGGAGATGGGAAGAGGTAAGGAAGAGAAGAGAAAGAAGAAGAGGAAAGAGGAGGAATATGGGTAGGAGGAGGGGAGTGGAAGGAAGGGAGTAGAATAAGATTGAAGAACTAAACCAAATTCAGTATTGATTTCAAAGAATGCTGAATAAGACTGTTGGTACAATGCATTCCTATATGGTAAAGTGGTTAAGATTCTGGTTTTGGTAACCTTTGGTTGCTTACTTTTTACATTTTCATTAAAGAATCTTACATAGATAAAAGATGGAGGCCACTTTTTATTTTTGTCAAATTATTTTTTTAACTTTTTATTATAGGTTCTTTTTGGAAAGTGTTAAATAAACTCTATTACCCACACAGTCATTCAACAAATATTTATTGAGCAGTCACAGTGGCCGGAGCTGTCTTGGATACCAGGGTTACAAACATCACTTTATTTCAAGTCCCATTCCCTGTCAGATGCTTGTGAGTTAACACTTCAGCTCCACCATACACATACATACAAACATCAGCATTCCTTTTGTCCAGATCCCAATGTAGATTTTTTCCAACCATCCATCTCAGCAAGAAAAAGTAATATAGACTCCTAACAAAGACTAGAATAAAATCTCAGTTTTCTTTTATTCCCTAAATACAATCTAAGTACATTTATTCTCAAACACACTCCTAGGTCTCCAATCTGCAAACTGCCACTCATAACTTGGCTGGCCTTCACCTCCTCCACCCTTCCCTTCTTCCTATTTTTCCATAGCTCCCTGCTACTTAGAGCCTGATGAGTTCATTGCTATATCCTGTTGGCAGCAATTTCTTCTCCATTTCTATCCATTGGCTTAAAATATTACAAAACTTTCTTCCAGTTAACTAGATGTAAGCATTTCATGAAAGAAAACCTGGTGGAAGGACTTTTCAGTTTCCAGTCCTGCATGTAAGGAGCTTAGAAGTAAGGACTCCATGCTAACAATAAGTAAAAAGCTGAACAAACTGAAGATTCAAGTTTTTCTTAGATCTTCCAGATAAGTGATGTCACAGGACAAACAGCTGCCCCCAGAACTGGAGAGGCAGGCAGATACAGATAATGATAACTTTCCAGAGCAGAAACTCATGAGCAAGAAACCCTCCTGGGAACCACTATCTGGGTAGGAAAACCAGAACTATAATTTATGAATTGTTGGAGGCTCAATATGGTCCAGCCTGAGAGTTAAAAACTCCAGGGGGCCCAGCTATGGAGGGGGGAGGAAGCACACATGTGTGAGTTTTACCTCAAGGAGCTCTACTAGCTCTGCCTCACAGTGAATATGAGAGAAAAATCCCATCCTGCTTCTGAAAGAGAGAGGGGAAAAGTAACCATTTTGCAACACACAAGCGCACTCTGTTTTTCTTAATAAGGTCAGCCCTGAGAAGAAACTACAGTTGACCCTTGAACAACATGAGTTTGATCTGCACAGGTCTACTTATATGTGGATTTTTAAAATTAATATATAGGAAGATTTTTTGGAGATTTGCAACAATTTGAAAAAACTTGCAGACAAACTGCATAGTCTAGAAATATAGAATAAATTAACCAAAAGTTAAATACGTATTAAAATTTAATTAAAATTAAATACGTATTAATGTGTAAAATATATAGAGATACTAGTTATTTTATCATTACTACCATAAGATATACACAAATCTATTATAAAAAGTTAAAATTTATCAAAACACACAAACATAGACTGTGCATGATGCCATTCACAGAGAAATGTAAACAAACATAAATATGCAGTATTAAATCATTATGTGCATAAAATTAACTGCAATAATATTGTACTACTGCAATAATTTGTGGCCACCTCCTGTTGCTTATTGTGGTGAGCTCAAGCATTGTGAATATCTGCTTAAAATGCTGAGTGATGCTAATAATTTATGTGTGAGCAGTTTGTCTCTCCAGTAAAATTCGTCTCAGTAAAAAGTGATCTCTCATGGTTCTCATGTATTTTTCATCATGTTTAGTGCAGTATTGTAAATCTTGAATAACACCACAGGACCCATATGAAGTGCCACTAATGATGCTAGAAGTGCTCCCAAGAAGCAGCAGTCACACCATTAGAAGGCAAAGTTGAATTGCTTGATATGTACCATAGATTGAGATGTGCAGCTGCAGTTGGCCAACATGTCAAGATAAATAAATTCAGCATAGACTACTGTATAAAACAAAAACAAAATTCATGAAGCTGTCACTGCAGCTATGTGAGTAGGCACAAAAACCTTATACTTTTTGGGAAATACATTTTTATCTCATACTGAAAATGCAATTTTTATATGGTGCTATATTTTTATAGAAGTGCTATAAGAAAGGCATACCTATAGACTCTATTATTATTTGAGACAAAGTGAAGTTATTATATGAAAACATAAAGCAAAAGGAAGGTGAAGAATCTAAAGTTGGAGAATTTAATGCCAGCAAAAGATGGTTTGATAATTTTAGAAAGAGATTTGGTTTTAAAATGTCAAGACAACAGAAGAAGCAGCTTCTGTCGACCAAGAAGCAGCAGATGAGTTCCTAGACACCATTAAGAAAATTATTGAGGAGAAAGGACATCTGCTTGAACAGGTTTTTAAGGCAGAAAAAAAGTATCCTATTCTGGGAAAAAGTGCCACAATGGAATTTATTAGTAAGAAAGAGAAGTGAGTACCAGGATTTAAGGCAGGAAGAGATAGGCTAACTCTACTGTTTGGTGCAAATTCAGTCAGGCTTATGATCAGGACTGCCATCATCTATAAAGTTGCTAACCCTGAATCCTTGAAGAGAAAAGATAAATACTAGCTGCCAGTCTTTCAGTTGTACAACAAGAAGGGCTGAACAACAAAAACCCTTTTTCTGGGCTGGTTTCATAGATATTTTGTACCTAAAGTCAGGAAGCACCTTGCCAGTAAGGAACTGCCTTTTAAAGTTCTTTTGCTATTGGACAATGCCTCTGGCCACCCAGAAGCCCATGAGTTCAACACTAAACGCATCAAAGTGGTCTTCTTGCTCTCAAACTCACTGTCTCTAGATCAGGTGTCATAAGAACCTTTAAGGCTATTACACATGGTACTCCATGGAAAGGACTGTCAATTGAGAACTTTCATGATAGAACATAATGAAAGTCTGGGAGGATTACACCATTGAAGATGTCATCATTGTTATAGAAAAGCTGTAAAAGCCATCAATCTCAGAGAAATAAATTCCTGCTGAATAAAGCTGTATGCAGATGTTGCACATGTCTTCACAGGATTTACAACAGAGCCAATCAAGGATCAGTGTTCCTAATTCCTCCCTTTTTCAAGGGTTAACTTTATTTTACCAGAGCCTAACCTACTTATAGGAGTATAGAACTTCCCTTCCCCGACAGCTGACTAGCTACTATATTACTAAAGGCCTATTTTTTTAAGACAGTGTCTCTCTGTGTTGCCCAGGCTAGAGTGCAATGGTGTCACCATAACTTACTGCAACCTCAAACTCCTGGGCTCAAGTGATCCTTCTACCTCAGCCCCCCCGGTAGCTGGTACTACAAGTGTGTGCTATAACTAGGTCTTAGTCCAGGGGTCCAGGGGTCCTCAAACTTTTTAAACAGGGGGCCAGTTCATTGTCCCTCAGACAGTTGGAGGGCCAGACTATAGTTTTAAAAAAACCATGAACAAAATCCTACGCACACTGCACATATCTTATTTTGAAGTAAAAAAACAAGCGGGCAAAAACACCCACATGTGGCCCGCGGGCCGTAGTTTGAGGATGCCTGTCTTAGTCTTTGGTGAGTCTGTGCTGTTAGACTGTGAACTTCACTAGTGTTTCTCAGTTATTTTTTCTCCCTTAGGTGGGACAGGATAGCTATAATAGGCTGGAGTTGAGTATTCCCCTTCTCCCAGATAGGTTAGGCTTTGATAATAACCAAGTAGGTTAGGCTCTGGTAAAATACAGTTAACCCTTGAAAAAGTCATTAAAGAGGTAGATGACAGAAGAAAGAAGATAATAGAACTTAAATGAAAGAGACAGTTAAGGAATGTCAAAACACAGCAGAAAGCATTGGCAACAGACTAAATCAAGGAGAAGAAAGAATCTCAGAGTTTGAAGACAAGGCTCTCGAGGTCACTCAGTCATGCAAAGAGGCAGAGAAGAGCATTAAAAAGTCTGAGCAATCACTGAGAGAGAGAGAGACATGGGACTATGTGAAGTGAACTAACGTTCAAATTATATGTATTCTGGAGGGAGAAGAAGAAAGACCTAAAAGTGTGAAAAACCTATTTGGAGGAATTATTGAGGAAAGCTTCCCTGGTATCGCCAAACATTCAGACGTAGAGATACAAGATGGACATCAAACACTGGGGATATTCATAGCAAATAGGACATCTCCAAGACACATAGTAATCAACCTGGTCAAAGTCAAAATGAAGGAGAAAATTCTGCAAGCATCTAAGCATAAGCAACAACTGACCTGCAAAGGAAACCCCATCAAGCTAACAGCAGACTTCTCAGTGGAAACCTTACAAGCCAGAAGGGATTGGGGCCCCATCTTCAATCTTCTTAAAGAGAACAACTGCCAGCCTAGAATCCTGTATCTTGCAAAAATAAGTTTCACATATGATGGAAAAATTAAGTCTTTTCCAGACAAGTCAACACTGAAGGAATTTGGCATGACCAGACCTTCCCTGTAGGAAATACTCAAAACAGCTTTGTACATGAATCAGAACAATAGATGCTCACCAGTGTAAAATTACCCAAAAAGCTAAAGCTCACAACTCTTATAAAACAATAGCACAAAAGGGAAAATGAAGCAACAATATACTACCCAACATGATGAACAGAATAGCATCTCACATATCAATTCTATCTCTTAATGTTAACAGTTTAAATGTGCCACTCTAAAGACATAGGTGGCTGAATGGATGAAAAAACACAACCCAAATTAATGCTGTCTTCAGGAAACACAACAAACAACAAGGACGCATGCACACAATGTGAAAGGATAGAAAAAGCATTCCACATAAATGGAAACAAAAAAAGAGCATGTGTAGCCATTCTCATATCAGAGATAATTGACTTTAAATCAAGAAAGGTATAGAAAGACAAAGAGGGTCATTATATAATGGTAATGGGAGCAATATAAGAAGAAGGCTTAATAACCCTAAATATATATGCACCTAACACAGCAGCTCCCAGAGCAAATTTTACTAGAACTAGCAATAAAATAAATAGCAGCATTGTAATTGCCAGGTACTTCAACACCCCACTTCAACATTGTCAGATCTGCACAGATCATCAAAGCGGAAAATAGAAACAGGACCTAAACCAGACTCTAAATCAAATGGACCTAACAGACATTTACAGAGCATTCTACCCAAAAACTACTGAATATACCTTATTCTCATAAGCACATAGAACATTTTTCAAAATTGATCGTATATTAGGACACAAAACAAGTCTCAGAAAATTCAGAAACATGAAAATTACACAATGTATTTTCTCAGACCACAGTGGGATAAAGCAAAAATAAATTCTAAGGCAAACTCTCCAATCTACACAAAGCCATAGAAATTAAACAACCTGCTGCTGAACGATCCTTGTGTCAATGATGAATTAAGATGGAAATCAAAAGATTTCTCAAAATAAATGACAGAATTAACACAAGCTCTCAAAAATCTAAGGGATGGCAAAATCACTCCTCAGGGGAAATTCATAGCCTTAAATGCCTACATCAAAAAGACAGAAAGATCACAAATAAACAACCTAATGTCACATATCAAGGAACTAGAAAAAGAAGAACAAACCAAACCCAAAGCCAGCAGAAGAAAAAATAGCAAAGCTCAGAGCAGAATTAAATGAAATGGAAAGCAATAATAATAATAATACAAAGGATCAATGAAACAAAAAGTTGGTTCTTTGAAAACATAAAAAAAAAAAATTGATAGACCAGTAAACATATTGACCAGAAATAGAAGAGAAAGGTTTAAAAGTAGAGATATACACCAATGGAACAAAAATAAAGACCCCAGAAATAAAACCAAAGAGCTATGATCAAGCAATCTTTGACAAAGCAGACAACAACATACACTGGGGAAAGGAAACCATAGTCAACAAATGGTACTGGGAATATTGGATAGCCACATAGAGAAGAATGAAGCAGGACCCTATCTCTCACCATGTACAAAAATTAATTCAAGATAAATAAAATACTTAAATGTAAGGTATGAAACCATAAAAATTATAGAAACAATAAGAAAAACTCTTCTAGACATTAGCCCAGGAAAAGAATTTATGACTAAGACTCCACAGGCAAATACAACAACAAGAAAAATAAATAAATTGGACCTAATTAAATCAGAAATATTCTGCACAACAGAGGGAATAATCAATAAAGTTAATAGACAACCTACAGAATGGTAGAAAATATTCACAAACTATATATCCAACAAAGGATTAATATCCAGAATCTACAAAGAACTCAAAAGAATCAGCAAGAAATAAACAAAACAACCCCATGAAAAAGTGGGCAAAAGGTATGAACAGAAGTTTATCAAAAGAAGATAGACAAATGGCCAAGAAACATATGAAAAAATGCTGAACATCACGAGTCATCAGGGAAATGCAAATTAAAACTACAATTGAGCCAGGCGCGGTGGCTCATGCCTGTAATCCTAGCACTCTGGGAAGCCGAGGCAGGCGGATTGCTCGAGGTCAGGAGTTCGAAACCAGCCTGAGCAAGAGCGAGACCCCATCTCTACTATAAATAGAAAGAAATTAATTGGTCAACTAATATATATAGAAAAAATTAGCTGGGCATGGTGGCACATGCCTGTAGTCCCAGCTACTCGGGAGGCTGGGCAGAAGGATCGCTTGAGCTCAGGAGTTTGAGGTTGCTGTGAGCTACACTGATGCCACTGCACTCACTCTAGCCTGGGCAACAAAGCAAGACTCTGTCTCAAAAATAAAAAAAAAAAAAAAAAAACTACAATTGAGATACCACCTTACCTCTATCAGAATGGCCATTATTAAAAATGTCAAAAAATGATAGATGCTGGTATGGATGCAGAAAGTCCTGCATTAGTCCTACCATTTGATACAGCAATCCTCCTGCTGGGTCACTACCCAAAAGAAAAGAAGTCATTTTATCAAAAAACACCTGCACTTGAATATTTATCACAGCATAATTCATAATTGCAAAGATGTGGAATCAACCTAAGTGTCCATCAATTAATGAGTGGATAAGGAAAATATTATATATATACACCATGGAGTACTACTCAGTCATAGAAAGGAATGAAATAATGTCATTTGCAGCAACTTGGATGGAACTGGAGATCATTATCATAAGTGAAGTATCTCAGGTATGGAAAAACCAAACACCATATGTTCTCACTAATAAGTGGGAGCTAAATGCTGGGTACTCATGGGCATAAAGAGATATAAAAGGCATTGAAAACCAAGAAGAGGGGAACATGGAAGGGCAGGTGAGGGATAAAACCTTACCTATAGGGTACAATGAACACTATTCTGGTGATGGGCACACAAAAAGCCCTGACTTAAGTTTTATACGTGGTATCCGTGTAATAAAAACATTTGTACACCTTAATATTTTAAAATATATTAATAAAATTGTGATAAAATACACGTGACATAAAATTTACCATCAATCATTTTTAAGTGTATAGTTCACAGCAGCATTAAGTCTATTCACATTGTCATTGTGTTACCAATTACCACCATCTATCCACAGTACACTTTTCATCTTATAAAACTAAAACTCTGTACCCACAAATCAACTTCTCTCTAGCCCCTCGCAACCACCATTCTACTGTTTTTTTTTGTTTTTTTGTTTTTGTTTTTGTTTTTTGAGACAGAGTCTCACTTCTATTGCCCGGACTAGAGAGCCATGGCATCAACCTAGCTCACAGCAACTTCAAACTCCTGGGCTGAAGCAATCCTACTGCCTCAGCCTCCTGAGCCCGAGTAGCTGGGACTACAGGCATGTACCACCATGCCTGGCTAATTTTTTCTCTATATATTTTTAGTTGTCCAGCTAATTTCTTTCTATTTTTTTAGTAGATACGGGGTCTCACTCTTGCTCAGGCTGGTTTCGAACACTTGAGCTCAAACAATCCGCATGCCTTAGCCTCCCACATTCTACTTTCTGTTTCTATGAATTTCTCTCCTCTAAATATGCCACAAGTGAAATTATACAGTATTTGTTCTTTTCTGACTTGCTTATTGCACTTAGCATAACATCCTAAAGGTTCAACTGTGTTGTAGCATATGTCAGAATTTTCTTCTTTTTTTAAAGTTAAATATTATTCCATTGTTATTTATATACCACATTTTGTTTATCAATCTATCTATCCATTGATGGACTCTTGGTTTGCTTCTACCTTTTGGCTATTGTAAATAATGCTACTATGAACATGAATGTACAAATAATGTCTATTCAAATTACTGCCTTCATATTTGTTTGGTATATATTCAGAAGTGGAATTGCTGAATCATATAGTAATTCTATTTTTAACTCTTTGAGGAACCACTATACTTTTTTCCATAGCAGCTGTACCATTTAACATTCCCACCAATAATGCACAGTTTCCAATCTCTCTACAGTCTCAGCAACACTTGTTATTTTCCTTTTTTAAATAATAGCCATCTTAATGGATATGAAGAGGTATCTCATTGTAGTTTTGATTTGCACTCCCCTAATGTTTAGTGATGTTGATCATATTTTAATGTACTTTTTGGACACTTCTAGATCTTCTTTGGAGAGATGGCTGCTTAAGTCCTTTATATATTTTTTAATTGGGTTGTTTGTTTATTTTTGTTGTTGAGTTCTAGGAGTTCTTTATATATTTTGAATATCAATCTTTCATCAGATATATGGTTTACAAATATTTTCTCTCCCACTCTGTAGGTTACCTTTTCAATCTGCTGATTGAGTCCTTTGATGCATAGTTTTTAATTTTGGCCTAGTCCAATTTATCTGTTTTTTTATTTTGTTACCTGTGCTTTTGTTG
The DNA here is from genome assembly GCA_008750895.1 of Mirza zaza. Lineage (NCBI taxonomy): Eukaryota > Metazoa > Chordata > Mammalia > Primates > Cheirogaleidae > Mirza > Mirza zaza. The sequence goes on along the minus strand of VSMD01117971.1, from coordinate 6,317 downwards.
TCATAATCATGAAATCATTGTGAAATCCAGTTCTATAAATATTTTCCACTGTATTTTCTTCTAAGAGTTTTATAGTTTTAGATGTCATGTTTAGATCTTTGGTCCATTTTGAGTTAATTTTTATATATGGTATAAGATAAGGATCCAAATTCATTCTGTTGCATCAGTTTTCCCAACATCATTTATTGAAAAGACTTTCCTTTCCTCATTAAATGGTTTTTGGCATCCTTGTCAAAAATCATTTGACTATATATGTGATTATTTATTTCTGGGCTGTCTATTCTATTGATCTATATGTTTGTTTCTTTGCCAGTGCCAAGCTGTTTTGACTACTGTATCTTTGTAGTAAGCTTTGAAATAAAAAAGTATGATCTCAAATGTTGATTTTATTTTTCAAGATTGTTTTGGTGATTTGGGTTCCTTCAAGATTTCATGTGAATATTAGGATGGGTTTTTCTGTTTCTTAAAGAAACATCATTGGGATTTTGATAGGGATTATACTGAATCTTTAGGTCTCTTTGCACACTATTGACATCTTTACAATATTAAGCCTTTCAATCAATGAACACAGGATGTTTTTCCACATATTGGTGTTTTCTTTAATTCCTTACAGTAACATTTTGTATAATAGTTTTTACTGTACAAATCTTTCACCTACTTGGTTAAGTTATTCCTAAGTATTTTGTTCTTTTTGATATTTTTGTAAATAAAATAGTTTTCTTAATTTCCTTTTCAAATTGTTCATTGTTAGTGTGTGGAAACACAATGATTTTTGTATTTTGTTTTTATAGCCTGCAATTTTGCTGAATTCATTTATTAGCATTATAAGTTTGTGTGTGTGTGTGTGTGTGTGTGTGTGTGTGTGTGTGGCATTTTTAGGGCTTTCTCTATATAAGATCATGTTGTCTGCAAATAAAGATAATTTCATTTTTTCCTTTTTAATTTTGATGCCTTTATTTCTTTTTCTTGCCTAATTTCTCTGGCAAAACTTACAGTACTATGTTGAATAGAAGTGGGAAAAGCAGACAGCCTTGTCTTGTCCCTGATCTTGGAGGAAAACCTTTCATTATTATGATGTTATCTATGGGCATCTCATATGTGGCCTTTATTATGTTAAGTTAGTTTCCTTCTATTTCCAGCTTCTTGAGTGTTTTTATCATAACAGTGTGTTGCATTTTGATGCTTTTTCTGTATCATTGGCATAATCATGCTTTTTCATTTATTCTGTTAATGCAATATATTACATTGATTGATTTTCTTATGTTTAATCATCTTTGCATTTGATGAATAAATCTCTCTTAGCCCTTTTAATGTGCAGTTTAATTGTGTTTGCTAGTGTTTTGTTGAGTATTTTTGCATCAATATTTATTAGAGATATTGACCTTGTAATTTTCTTTTTTTTTTTTTTTGTAGTGCCCATGTATGGCTTCAGTATCAGGATAATGCTGACCTCAAAGAATGGTTTCAGAAGGGTTCTCGTTTTTGCAATTTTGTGGGGAAAAGTTTGAGGAATATTGGCGTTAATTCTTCTTTAATTGTTTGGTGGAATTTGCCAGCGAAACCATAAAATCCTGGGCTTTTCTTGGTTGGAAAGTTTTAATTACTGATTTAATCTCCATATTAGTTATAGGTCTGTTCAAGTTTTCTATTTCACCATGATTTCTTCTTGGGAGGTTGTGTGTTTCTAAGAATTTGTCTATTTCATCTAGGTTATCCAATTTGTGGTGTATGATATTTCATAATACTCTCTCATAATTCTTTTTAGTTATGTGAAATCAGTAGTAATGCCCCTTCTTCTATTTCTGATTTTATTTATTTGAGTCTTCATTGTTTTTTCCTTAGGCAATTTAGCTAAAAGTTTGTCAATTTTGTTGATACTTTTGAAGAACCAATTCTTGGTTTTATTGACCAATTTATTGTTTTTTTTTCTCTAATGCTTTTCTTTTCTCTATTTTCTTTATCCCTGCTCTCTTCTTTATTTCCTTTCTTCTACTAGCTTTTTATTTAGTTCATTGGTTTTTGCTTTTTAGTTGCTTCAGATATAAAGTTAGATTGTTGATTTGAGAAATTTTCTTCCTTAATGCAAGCATTTATAGCTAAACATTTCCCTGTTAGCACTGCCTTTGCTGCATCGCATAAATTTTGGTATATTGTGTTTTTGTTTTCGTTGATCTCAAGATATTTTCTAATTTCCCTTGTAATTTCTTCTTTGACTCATTGATTGTTTAAGAGTATGTTTAATTTCTACATATTTGTGGATTTTGCAGTTTGCCTTCTGTTATTGATTTCTATTTTCAATCCATTATGATCAAAAAGATACTTTGTAGAGTTTTGATCTCTTTAAATTTATTAAGACGTATTTTTGGCCTAACATATGGTATATCCTGGTGAATATTCCATGCATATTTGAGAAAATGTATATTCTCATATGGTTGGGTGAGTGTTCTGTATTGTCCATCCAATTTTATAAGTTATATATAATGTTTACTTTCTTGTGAAAATAAGGTAATTCATTTTGTTTGCAGATGTTTTTGGATTGGCTTTATTATCTTATTTTGCATTCTAAAAAATTACCAAATAACTATATCAGTTCCATTATTCTTGTTATGAATTCTTATCAGAGTTTTTACTTTTGAAAATTATAATTAACAACAGCCATTTTAAAGATTTTTATCATCTATAAACTTTTTTATTATTATTACTCAGATGCTTTCCTGAAAATGATTGCAATCATTTTCAAGCCTGAGTTCTTTATTTTCATCAAAAAGAGGTGTCTCAGAGCTCTGTGGAAAAGGGACTATGCCAAGCACAATGAGCACAGGCTTCTGATGATATTGCTTGTACAACTTAGAGACTACATCAGTGGACAAGACAGGATTTACAGAATTCTAGTTGAGAAGTAGATGAGTTTATGAGACTGCTAACTCAAGATTGAGCAGAACAAGCATAATTACATAAATTCATTAGTACTATAGGAAAAATCTGGTAATGAGTTATTGGTTTAGCTTTTTAGCCTTAAAAAACTTAAAAAGTCCTGAGATTCCTTATAACAACTTCCAGAAAAGCAAACTTAAGGTCTATATTGTGGCTATCTAAGGGACCCCTTTCTCTGTTCATACAACTCATAACAATTTAGTAGATTATAGTTTTGTAAACAGAAATAACACATTTATAAATTACATCTTTTGTTCCCTGCATAGCCCCTCCAGAATTCAGAAACTCATATTGAGTATTCTTATTTTCATGTCAATGTAACTGTTTGCACAGGGTTCAATAAGATTCTGTTCTCCTTGATAACAGGACGTAATTAGAAATAGCAATTATGCAACCAGGGCTTTGACTAAAATGTCATATTTGAGGATGATGCCTTTTTAATCAGATATGATCAAACAGTTCTAGAGATCTAAGTTTGACTTGATGGAACCAATATTTACAAAGCTCTCTTGAGAAAACTGATCTGGCGCCTGGCTTACAGGATTCCCAGCCTTTCAAGTATGTAATGAAGATCACTCCCAGGCAAGCCTCGGAAACTTAGGATATTTGGGGAACCTCAAGGAGAGAAGAATTTGCCAAAATTTATTAGTACTATAGGCAAAATCTGGTAGTGAGTTATTGGTTTAGCTTTTTAGCCTTAAGAAACTTAAGAAGTCCTGATATTCCTTATAATAACTTCCAGAAAAGCAAACTTAAGGTCTATATGGTACATTATCACTTCTTGGTGCAGCTGTAAAAATAATTACGCTAAATCAAATGAGACTAGCCTTATTTTGTGGCAAAAATAATCTTTTTCTGAGACTATTTTTGATGAATAGCAGAAGGACGACTGTAGAAAGAACTTTTGTATTTCAATGGGAAATTGTTCATCATCTATAATAGTAGGCCCTTGGGATTGTCAGAGTCTGGCGCTACTCATTGTCTTTGAAGTTTTTGCAACACTCGGTAAATTGTAGGTAACTTAGGAACATGTAAATTATGTCCTTCAGGTTCAGATATAATTGATTATCCCACCAACAGCTGGAAAATCACTTTACCTCCTTTTGCAATTCATCTCAACATTCCCTTAATCCATAAAAATCTGTGCTGTTTTGATTTTTCCTTTGAATTGGTTATAACATGTCAAATTTCTTCACTGAATGAGTAAACTAAAAATTTTAACATTTGTTCACTTTTATATTTGTATGAGAGTCATGATTTTGCCTTTTTCTGAAAGTTATCTTTTAACAGATTGAATAAATTATGTTTTAAAAGTATTACCTTCAAAAATGATTCATAGCTAATTTTTCACTAATATATCTTTCCAGATTGTTTGAATTTTTGTACCATATATGCCTATTTACTGTTCAAATGATAGCATTGTAGAACTAAAAAATCTTATAACTGCCCATATATATTGCCATCCCTCAGTATCCATAAAGAATTGGATCCAGAACTTCGCAGTTACCAGACCCAGGTATGCTAGAGTCCCTGATGTAAAATGGTGTAGTATTTGCATATAACCTACCCACATCCTCAGTATACTTTAAATCATCTCTACATTACTTATAATACTTAATACTATGTAAATACTCTGTTAATAGGTATTATACTGTATTGTTTAAAAAATAGCAACAAGAAAAGAAGTCTGTAGATGTTCAATTCAGACGTATTTATTTTCGATTTTTTTTTTTTTTTTTTTTTTTAGAGATGGTGTCACTTTTTTGCCCAGGCTGGAGTGTGCAGTGGCGTGATCATAGCTCACTGCAGTCCTGAACTCCTGGCCTAAAGTGATCCTCCCCCACTCAGCCTCGAGTAACTGGGATTACAGACTGAAGCCACCAAGCCCAGCTCTTCAAATATTTTTGACCCTCAGTTGGTAGAATCCATGAACACCGAACCCATGGATAGGGAGGGGTGATTGTATATAGTTTTCCCCTGCTAAAGCATTCATTTGATCTAGTGGACCTAGTAAGTAGTCTGTAGTTTCAAAATGATAATTGGGCAAATCTGACCTTTCTTTGTTTTGGTTACTAGGCTAAACAACGTGGATACTCTTTTATTTCTAGCAATCCAAAGAGAGAAAAACTAGTTGTTGGCACTGTTTGACCTCTAGCCAAGAGAACTTAATCCTCTGTGCTGCAACCAACAACCTTAAGTGGTGAGAAAGAGAGAATAAACATAATGCCTATTATATAGCAGGGACTTTCCACATAACTTCTCCCCTTAACTTTTATTGCAATCCTTAAAGTCAATATTATTTCTATTTTACAGGTGAGGAGAAAGAGGCTTTGGAATAACTTGCTTATGAAGTGGTCCTTTGTAAGGGAAATTCATTTGTATAGGCAATAGGCTTCTTAGACCAAACTAAAATGATTGCTGGCTGTCTTCAGCCGCCTTCTGGGAAGGCATGAGTTAGTAAGGTTATGTAACCAAGGTGTTATCTCCCATGTGAATTCATGTGATCATCCTTTCCAATGGCATGTTGCCACTATTGTTCTGAGCCACATATAAGTGCTTGCCATGTTCTTGGCCATGATCTCCCCATGGCTGCATCCTCTGCCCCGCAATAAAGAACATGTCTCACCTACCCACTGCCACAAGTCTATTCTTTGAATTCCAAGAAGCCTACTCTGGCGCACTCTCTAGCCACAGAGCCCACTCCCCACTCCCTTGGAGTTGACCAAGTCTAGGGCCTTTATGTGATCCTCTCCATTATGCATTTAGCTCTAGTATCTAGTCGAAAATGACTTATCCTTCCTAAGGCACCAGGTGATTCATTATTAAATCAAATTAGATAAATCCCTGAGGGTTGGGTGGATGGGCGAACAGTGGGAACTGTCAATTCCATTACTCAGTTGGTCTTTATAGAGCCCATCATCCTAAAATGGGAGTGGCCAGCTGCTTGCTGTCTTTATAATCAAGGAGGCTAGTGAAGCGGAGTGGGGGGTAATTTGGTAGGGGAAGGTTGATGAACTGAGGTGTAGGTTTTAAACTCACATTTGTTACTTCCCTTTTTCAAAAATTATTAATACCTGGTAACAGTGCAATGAAGTCGAGGTACTATGGACCGCGAAGGCAGCACGTGCGCGACTGCTATTGCCACCATTACATTCTAGTATAGAAACATGTGCAAAAGTCGCCTTAGCCTTGTTCTCAGTGGCAGCCACCAGACGCTAATGGCAATCTTAGCTTGGGGCGCAGCTAAGTAGTTTCTCAGAATGCTTTAGTTAGCAGCCGCCACTGACCCAAGCCTCCCATCCCAGCCAGGAAGCCCAGAGGCCTCCAATGAAGAAGCTGGAGCCTCAGCATCCAAAACCAGCCCCGGCTGTCTCCCCACCTTG